>PVLC010021229.1:0-28238 GCA_004027655.1 Graphiurus murinus
TGTCCAGGGTGTTCAGCAGAGGAGAATATAATCTAATTAGCATTCTAAAATGATCACTCTGGATACCAGTGGAAGGACAAAGGGGAAGCAGGAAGATCAAGAGGCTGTTGTAATGGTCTAAGCAAGAGGTAGTGGTTTGGTAAGACGATGGTAGTAGAAATATAAGAGAATACATTTTGGAGGAGGACCAATACAACTTGCTGATGGAGGAAATGGGGGTAATGAAGAAGAAATTAGACTTAAATTCAGTTAGGGAGGCAAAACTGTTCTTAGGGTATACAATTCTTTACTAAGCTTTCTCATGTGCATCTATTCCCCTATTTTACATATCTTTTTTTATCAGTGAGGATGTACAATTATCTTCTATCATGCTAGTATACATTGTGTGTTGTTCTAGGTATAATTCCTTCTAATGGGAGAAGTTTACGAAGTTCTCCCATTATTCCATTCAACTCTTTGCAGCTTGGGAAATATTCTAACAAGAGATTACATTCAGGAAAGTGCAATGAATAACACTTCTAAATTAGGTATGAAAGTCTTAGCAAACAAAGTGGCACTCTACCTCTTCCAAAGTATTTTCATATATGTCATCTCACTTAATTAAAAAAAAAACAAACAAACATCTGTCAGAGGAGTATGAACTACCACCATGAATAGAATATCTTGATGCTGAGGAAGTGGGAGGTGGGGGAGGCTTAGCATGCACACAGGCCTTCCTTCCTGTAGTGACAGCTAACACAGTGTCCGGAGGCCATGACACTCAGCTCCAGCCTCTTCCAATCTTCTAATTGCTTGGTTAACTGTACTACAAAGTAGTTAATTCTTTTCATCTCTTCTATTCCCTATACTGAAGCTTCAAAGGGTAATCCTGTATTTCTTTTGCATAGAGGAAGGACTCAACTTTAATCCAACATATATTGGAACAACCTTAATTATCACTGATGAACCAAGATGCAGTTCATTCTCAATTCATAGAAAAGAACAATCATCAAGACATATTACCAGGGCTAAGATAGGAAGAAACCCTTTGACAAAATGAAAAATGTGTCCCATCTAACTATATTGGAATTCTATATTTCATTCTTCTTCATGTACCTGGTGGTAGCTTTCTGTGAAAGACAGAGAAATAAAATAAATGGATGAGTAATTTATCTGTAAAGAATATAATGATGCATCAGCTGTCAAAGAAGAAATCATTGTGGTTTTAATGGTTAGATTTTTTTCTAAATAAGAAGGTGGGTTCTTGATAATAACTGCAACCTTCTCCTAAATAGCCACCAACATTCACTTTTTAATTTCAGAATATCATGAAGAAGTACAAGCATTGGGCCCAGAATTTTTGGTTATTCTGATAAAATCCTATAGCATCATTATTATTGAATTTTCAATGTATTGTATAATCCTTAAAATCCATAGAGTACTATAAAAATGTGAGATGTCTAATAACACTGCTAGTTTCTTTTCCCCTTTTATATTAAACTTTGTACCTATTCTAAAAATAAAATCATATAATGTCATAAGACTCAAAAACAAAGTAAATTTTTGGATATGCTATCTAATAAAATACATTTTCCCTCAAAATCTAGGTGCCCTCTAAGCTTGACATTAGCAAACAAATATATTCATAATGATCTGTGTGTGTGTGTGTGTGTGTGTGTGTGTGTGTGTGTGTGTGTGTGTGTGTTTGAGAAAGATGGGAATGGTAAGGCTTCACCAAGGTATAAAGAGACCTGTAACTCTGAAAGTACCTACCTTCTCTACTGTCAAATCAGCCAGTGTGTCTTTTCCCTGGACAAGCCAATTTGAGAATATGATTATTGCCACCCGATATTGCTTCTTCTGGGGTGTACTAATGTGTGAAATCAGTTTAGAATGTTCTCCCTGTCTCTACATGTCTTTGCTTCCAAAATAGTTTATTATTCTTGATAAGATTTGGCTTTAATAGTTCTTCCCTCTCACATCTTATCTCAGTGTTGCTGGTTTGCATTTGTTCCCTACTCATTCCTTTATATAAAATGAAACATTAAACTCTCTGCACTGCTATGTGTACACCACTGACATCCTTATAACAAAATAGACAGATATGGCCCAAGATGCCACCAAGAACTCAAGGGGCAAACATTCCACTTATTCTGAAACTTGGTGGAAATAATTGCAATGAACAGATCTGTGAATTTGAAGTATAAAGAGATTTGTAACACTCTCTGCATGGCTTTTGCCTTTTAGCCACTTTCTTAATGCTACACTGTGCAGAGGAAATGGTTATGCCCTGCCATTGAAAACTAGGAGGAGAAATCTCAGGGTAGTTTTTATTTGCATCTTTCTGATTTCTAATAATATTGAATATTTTTATACATTTACTGGGCATTCTTATTTCTTCTTTTGTGAAGTGTCTATATAGTTCACTTGCCCATTTTTGATTGGGTTGTTTGTTTTCTTAGCAGTGAGTTTCTTGAATTCTAAATATTAGTTCTCTATTGGAGGAGTAGTTGGCAAAAATTTTCTCCCATTCTGTCCGCTCTCTGTTGAGATTCTTGATGGTTTCCTTTGCTGCACAGAAGCTCTTCAGTTTAATGCAATCCTACTTATTGATCTTCCTTTGAATTGCTTGTGCCTTTGGGGTCTTGTTGAAAAAATTTTTACCTGTGCCTATGTGTTGAGATTTCACCTAACACCAATTAGAATGACAATCATTAAAAATACAAACAACAACAAATGCAGGTGAGCGTGTGGAGAAGTAGGAACTCTATTACATTGTTGGTGGGATTACAAATTAGTGCAACCACTTTGGAAAACAGTATGGAGGATCCTCAGATGAATGGGAATGAACCTACCATTTGATCCTGCAATACTATTTCTGGGTATCTACCAAAAAAAATGGAAACCAAACTAACAGACTAATGCATGTGCATCTATACTTATAGCTGCACAATTCGCAACTGTCAAACTATGGAACCAGCCAAGATGTCCATTAACAGATAAATGGATTTTAAAACTACGGTATATGTACACAATGTAATTTTACTCAGCCATAAAGAACAAAATTATGTCATTTTCAGGGAAATGGATGGAACTGGAAAACATTATGCTAAGTGAGATTAATCAATCACAAAAAGTAAATCAGATGCCCTCCCTAATATGAGGAAGCTAGGGAGAAAGTGGGTCATAGGAGGCACTCTAGACAAAGAAAGAGAAACCTTAGGTGAGCAAAGAAGGCAACCTAACTGAAGATGATAGGAGGGGGAGAGGAAAACAACCTAATGCACATGATGTAATTCACAAACCTATCAAAGTCAATCACTAAGCTTAACATGAGAAGGAGGGAGGGGGAATGGAATAGAGTGGAAACTAGGGAAGGGTTAAATGAGTGCTGTGTGCATGTATGCCTCTACCAGCTTATACCTCACTAAGATGAATGATTACAATGCACCAATTTAAAAAAAAAAAAAGAAAACTAGGAAGAGTTTGCAAGGACATTTATAGTCTGACAACAAGGGTTAGTAAGCCGACAAATCTGACAGCTGCCTGGTTTTATAAGTTTATTAGGACACAGCAATATCTGTAGCATGGTTAAGTGTTGTGAAGATATGATATGGCCTGCAAAACCTAAAATATTTACAATCTAAGCCGCTCCAGAAAAGTTTGCTGATCTCTGGTCTATATCTATACGTATAGGTAGAGATGTATAGAAATACTCTGTGATATGAACTCATTGAGGAATTATACTGTGGAATAATTTGTGAATAATGAATCTGAATGTTAGATATAATTTCATTGTATAAACCAATTCCTTAGCAAATCTTCAAACTTTAATTTGGGTTCCACTCTTCCATACTTCATGACACTGTGTTCAGTTATATGGCATTGAGCTTATTTTCTAATCTTCATGTTCCCTAAATAATCCATCAATTCATTCAGAGAATGAACCAAAGCAGTGCTTTCCTACTGTATACTCTAAATTAATTTTGGTTTTCATCTAGTTTCATCAACTTGAAACTTAAAGATCTATGTTGACCAAAAACTTTGTAGTTGCTTATCTGAAAATTCTAATGTTCAGCCTGGAAAATTGAAGATTAACCTTCAATGTTTCTTGGAAAATGACTTTTGATTCAAAGTTACTGGACACATTCTGGACCAGACTCCAGAGATACAGCAGAAAAGAAGCCATGCATGGCTGCTGTCACCTCAGAACTTAGGACTTACTTTCTACATAAAGTCAGTTCTTTTAAAAGATGCCAAAAATATATGTTGGAGAAAAGACAGCCTTTTCAACAAACTGTGCTAAGAAAACTGAACATTCACATGTAGAAGAATGAAACTAAATCCTTATCTCCTCTCCTACACAAGAATCAGCTCAAAGTGGATCATACCAGAAACTTTGCAACTACTAGAGAAAACATAGGACCAACTTTCTGACATATAGGTGCAGGCCTAATTCAAAATAGTCAAGTTATGGAACTAGCCTATGTATCTGTCAACAGAGCAATGTGACATATATACACAATGGAGTTTTACTTAGCCATAAAGAAGAACAAAATATGTCATTTGAAGGTAAAAGGATGAAAATAGAGAACATGTTAAGTGAAATAAGTCAAACTTAGAAAGTCAAGGGTTGTATGTTTTCTCTCTCATGTGGGAGCTATAAAGAAAAAATGAAAAAAAGGGCAGGGGAGCTCTTATGAAAATAGAAGGAAGACCAGTAGAATAGAGAATAGGGGTCATGGTGGGGGGAAGAGGAGGCAAGAGGGAGGTCTGGGGGAATGAAATTGACCAAATATGTTATGTGCATCACAATGATGTATTTGAATTCCACTATTATGTATAATCATAATTCACCAATAAACATTTTAATTAAATAAAATTAATTCTTTCATTTAAAAATAGAATTGGTTCAAACACAAGGAAACATCAGTATAATAACCTATAAACTACTGAGGTCTCCCCAGAGAAATAGAGAAATATAAGTGCCTGGCTCCATGGAGCATCCAGAAGGAACCAGACATTAAACTGGTAATCAAAAATTACATTTAGGATAACTCAGTTATGTTGCTACATTTGAGGCCCCACAGAATGGTTTATAATATACTTTAAAAATAAAGTTATCATCAATATATATATTCAAATGAGACAGAAACTAAGCTAGAGCTTAGCTCTCTGAGTGAAGAGTTTTAGTTATGTAAAAGTAACGGGAAAATATAAAACAAAGAATTGTTTTACATATTTCTCAATTAAAACTGATAATAAGCCATTGTAACTTTTTAATTGGTGTCTTGTAATTTTTCCATTTATTCAATGGTAGAGATTTGCATTTAGATTTCCTTATTATTTGAAAGTATTGATAGCTTTGATTATTTTCAAAATGAAAATACCATTATTGTTGTATGATTATAAAAATAATAAATGTTCACATAGTATTTCAGCAATATGTAATTCATTTAGTATTTGAAAGTATGCAGAATGTAAAATATAAGTACTCAAAATTTTATCATCTCCAGTGATTGAGTTGTTTATTAGATGTTAACCCTGACAGTTATTGTAGTAAATTTCTGAGTACAACACTTTATTCACTCTCACAATTATTCTTATGAGATGTACACTACCATGATTCCCATTTTGCTAATGAGGAAAGTAAGGTTGAAAGTAGTAACTTTTGCTTAAGGTCATGTAACTGAGTCATATCTGATTCTTAACCAGGTATCCCTGTACAGAATTCAAGGAGTCTGTGAACATAGATGAGAAATCTGGACCTTTATATTAACTGACTTCTAACAGTCATTCGGCATTTTTAGAATTAGAAATGTAAGCAATGAGCTACAGTAGTATTAGCAGTACTTTAGACTTTTCACCATTATAACGGTAATATCCGACATCTTTACTCAGAAATACTTTTACTGGCATACTCACAAACACGCTTACACAACCTTACTAGTATGTATGGGGAGATAGGATGACAGTAGCAGGATGGGGTATGGAGGGAACCATACAAAGAGATGTTGTGTGAATATATGAATGAATGTATCACTTAGAATCTCATTATGATGTACAATTACACTTCACCAATAAAATTATAAAAACAAACAAAAATGTCTCTAAAGTTTTGAGAAAAAGAACATATGAACTTTGAATATGGAAAATTTATCATTTGAATACCAAGAAATTTTTTTAAGGCAGCAAAGATTTAGAAAATAGCCTCCATGAATACTTCCTGACTGACCCACCACTAGCACAGAGGCACTTTAGCAGTGACTATAAAGTTTCTCTCTTCAAGGCTTAACTATCATTTGCTTTCTCACTTTAGAAAAAAAAAATTACCTACTAATGGACAAATTTCATTGTGTACAGAATATACATCCTGATTATAATCCAGATTCCTGATAGTACTATTAGGATAAAATCCAGTCAACTGAAAGATCAAAATAAGGAATTCAGAAAAGAGGAGCCTGTGCTTCAGACACTGGTGTTATAGCATATGTGGTAAAAATAAAAATATGGCTTAAATGCATAGGGTGTGTGTGTGTGTGTGTGTGTGTGTGTGTGTGTGTGTGTGTGTAGTATCAAGGATTGAAGCCAGGGCATTCTACCTCTGAATTACGCGCCTAGTCTTTTTTTATTTTTTATTCAAAATAGGTTCTCATTAAGTTACTCTGTGCTGACCTTGAACTCAGCAATCCTTTCATCTTAGCTTCCCAAACACTGGGATTTATAGGTGTGTGGCGGTGTACCCGGTTTACATAGGGATTATATGTACAAAAGTTTAAATAATTGGTACTATAAAATAATAATACAAAAGTCAGGAAAGGGGGGATAGATAGTATTAATCATCCTTCACAGAAGGGAATAAATCAAAACTCTTAAAATTTATAATGCAGACTTGGAAAATAGTCTGCCATCCATGGTAGCCTCTAGAGACCTATAAAGTAGTGGCTTTGTTTCAGTCTTGAATGTTTGAGCCAATCTTCACTCTTTATCTCCGCATAAATACACTCTGAATTCTGCAAGCTCAGTTCATTAATACTCTGGTCTATGAGAAATGAATCTGTACAGGTCTGCTGACAAAATGAGATGTCTGACTGCAGAATGGGGCCAGACTGTGCACTTTGGTGATAAAGACATCCTCTACCTTCTCCTGGGAGACAACTAGCTGTGTTTTCCTGGCTGAACTCAATCCCACCACAAGTGTTTCCATTGGAAACCTCTGCAACACCCTGGCCTGTTCCATTTTTCCTCATGGTTTGTCCTGATGTTTTGAGTTCAAATATGTATTTTATGAAATGTAGTTTATTAATAGGCTCATGTAGAAGGAACTCTAACTTCTTGCTGTAATTCCGGGACTGCCTCACAATTTAACCCCAACTGCTCCATTCCTTCTGCTGTTTCTGGCAGATAGAAATTTTTAATATGGCAGAAACTGGCTATTTATTCACTAAACCTATTTTCTTTCTGCAAAAACAACTTGACCATATTTTCCAGCCTCCCTTGCAATTAGCTGTGGCCATGTGACTGAGATCTAGCCAATAAAATGGAGAGGTTTTACACCCATTGTGCTAGGTGCAGACATAAATATGTTCAGGCTTCTCATAGGGAGTCCTGCTGAGGGCTCCATGGGACCAGCCCAGGCATTGGCAAACTTTTTCTTAAAGGCTAGGTTGCAGATATTTTAGGCTGCTCAAGGTAGCCATTGTGACAGAAGAACAGCCATGTATAATGTGTAAAGAAATGGGCATGGCTGTGCTACAATAGAATTTTGTTTATAAAAACAGGGCTGGCTCATAGGTCATAGTTACCTGCCCCAGGGGATGGCAGAGCCAGGAGATGGAAGGAGCCTGGGATCCTGAATGGCTGCTTGGAAGCAGCCCTCCTGCACTGCTAGAAGCCAGCAATGCTAACTCATTCAGCAACATGAAAGCCTCCTAAGAGGCTGTACTGAGTTACTGTGTAGGGAGAAGCCAAGTTCAGTCACCGTTCTATTATCTTGGTATTTTATGTGAAATACTTTTGGGCCCCAGTGATGCCAGTTTCTCCAATTTCTATTCACAATCATTGAAGTATTGGAAGATAGTCATTAGAGGCTAAGTATTGAGTTTAAAATCTCTCATTTTACAATTATATTTGGTTCTTATGATCAAAAAAAATCATAGCCTCTTAAGATGACATTCTTACAAAAGGAAATCTAACAGGCTACGTATGAAGATATTTTTGTGAATACAATGTGAAATATTTCTTTTATGCTCATTGGCTATCACCGGTTGCAGCTGTCTGCCCTGGATTTCAGGTGCAGTTACATTACTGAAATTGCTCACTGCCACCATGGATCAACAGGCTGCTTGGCTCAAGATTCTGATCCATGTCTAATGAAAGATTCCACTCTTAATGAAAGTTTCCAGTCTCTGAAAACTCTCTGTCACAGGCATGCAGATGGTAAGGATATTTGAAAATGCTGGTCTATTCGAGTTTCAGTGGTTTGGAATCTCATCTTTTGCATTAATTTGCATGCTGAATTTTCATGTTCCCATCATCTTTATTCATAAACAAAGAGGTAAGCCCCAAAACAGTGGCTGGCACATAGCAGTTACAGAATAAATATTTTCTGGGTGAGGCTCTTTTTAATTTATATTGAAAAGAATAATATATTATTAAAATGATGCCATGTCCAGAGTTATTAAACTCTGCTTGCCAAATCTCTTACAACAACAAGACAGTAAGAAGAAGTGGCATGTGTGGGATGCAATTTTAGTGCCAGACAGGGAGGGTTAGGGTAGATTTATAGAGCTCCACACCTGTCTTCATAGGAGGTAACCTGAATTTAGAGTATAAGCAGTTGACATTAAGAAGCTTTTCTGATTAGTTTAAAACTCACAGAAATTATTTAAAAAATGTATCTGGTATGAGGATGAGATTGAAACATGCAGAATGTTTTCTAATGAAAATGTGAGAGCCCACACCTGTAACCCCAGTACTTGGGAGGCTGAGATGGGAAGATAGTAGGTTTGAGGTCAGCCTCAGAAACTTAGACCTTTAGCAACTTAGTGAGATCCTGTTTCAAAATTAAAAAAGAAAGAAAGAAAGCTGGCAGGTAGGGGTGTATCTTAGAGGTAGGATGCCCTTGAGTTCAATCCCCAGGACCCAAAACAACAACAAAGAAAGAAAATGTGCAAATAAAATTCTACAAAACTTACACTAATCACATTACTCAGGGAGTTGAAGTAGCCTTTTTGGATAAACTATTTTAAAAGGGCTATCTTCTCTTATTACTAGTGAATATTTGGATGGTAGTAACACTTCCCTGGTGCAAGAGAATAAGCTCTTACCTTCCTAAAATATTACTCTTCCAACAGGGCCATCTGTGGCTTCAGATCATATAACCAGTAGCACAAGTGGAGCATTTAAAGAGGACTTTGGAAGAACATACAATGACAACTCTTTTCCTGTTGATTTCTAGTTTATTTAGAAGAGCTACAAAAATAACGTCTTCTCGTAAAATTACTCTCAGCTTTAGCTATTAGAGTAATTCTGTGGCAATAGGAAACCTTGCAAAGGTAACAAGAAATATGTGACATAAGCTACCTTCTAATTTAAATGTCAGGCAAAAATGAATATACTGCACATTTGATGTTAGTGGCTACTTTGTTGAAGAATGCTTACTGCATGATATAATCTTGTGAAAGAATTTATTTGAACAACCTTTGAATGTTATGTATTTCTGGTCATCACCTAAAAATTCTATTATAAGAACTTAAGGAATCAAAGAATTCAGTTGAAAATGACTGGTACAATATTTTCTATACTTTTAGGTATGTATGAGACTCCAAATTTGGCTTTTCAAACAAGGGATAAGTTTGTGAGAACTCACTCAACATTGTTAACAGCTACATCCAGTTATACAACGTTAAAATAAAGTTAATAGTCCCAAAATGGAAGGAGATAGGGATTACTAATGCAGAGTCTTATGTTTAACAAGAGAAATGCATCACTGCTGGTCTGCTTATATGGTTTTTAATTTAATCCTTTAAAAACTCAATTAGGCAAATCTAATCACCTTGAAGTTTGGAGAGAATAAGTAACTGGTCCAAAAAGCAAGTGCAAACTACAACTTAAATCTAGGCGCCCTTGCCTCCGAAGTGCACACTGTAGTTCATATGTCTCCCAGTAGACACTGAAGGAGCCCTCCCACTTCAATTTATTCTCCTCCTACATGACCTAGTGATTTTATTATTATAATTGTATATTAGCAAAATAAAAGAACTGCAGAACAAGGTGTCTGCAGGTGGAGAATATGTCTTATCCCTCAGATGTGATTTCTAAACAGCACTTCCTCATGTCCCAGCTAGGCTGGCTTGAAACTAGTGCAGACTTCTTGTTTGGTGTAATTGTTAAATTTTCCCTGTGGTAGGAAGAATAATGGATCCCCCAAATATATTCATATTCAAATCTCTGGAACTTGTGGATATGGTACTTCATGAGGTACAAGGGACTATGCAGAGTTGCCATTAAATGGAAGGTTTTGAGACGGGGAAGATTATTCTGGACTGTCTGAGTGGGCCTGAGATAACTGCAAAGGTTCTAAGAGGGAAGCAGGATTAACACAGACTTGAAGATGCCATACTACTGACTTTGAATATGGGGAAAGTAGGCCACAAGCCAAGGAGCACAGGTGACCTTTAGAAGATGGAAAGGGTGAGAAAATGTGATCTCTCCTAGAGCCTTTGGTACTAACACGACTCTGCCAAATCTTGATTTTAGCCTGACAAGACTACTGACTTCCAGAAGTATAAGACAGTAAATTTATGGCAAGTCACTAAGCTGCAACAGAAAACTATCTTTTCAATTTCAAAAGTGCTCTGTTTGTACCATTCATGTGGAGTTTGTACCAGATCAAGCTTTGACCTTGAGAAGCTAAGACATCATCCAGTTGAAAAGCTTCCATATCAATTTCTTCCTGTGTTTGGCTTTAGGGGTCTCTGAGGCCCAGTAAAGCTCTTTTCCTGTACTTTTCATGGATTGTTATAGATTTACTGTTCTGGATTCAATAATAATGTCAGGTAATAAAGAACAGAAATATATAACTACCTTCCAAAACTCATAAAAGTAGAGATTGTAGGGGCACTCTGCCATCCAGATTGTCTAAATTAGAATTAGGACATTTGCTTCCAGGATGTGGGGCTTTCCTGTCCAGTCAGCACAAAGGCAGAGATGCTGCATGGGGCTGATAGAAGGGGGAAGGAATGGATTTCTTCCAAGGGTGTAAAGTGAGAAAAAGCAAATAATCGATGTTGGGCAGGAGAGCTTCATTTAGTCATTTAGTTCTGCTTGGGTAAGCAACATCTGTGAGAAAATCGCCCTCCCTTCTTAACTTGCAGATATTTATAACCAGACCAGAAGGTGGCTTAAAGACATGATTAAGTGAAAGAATAAAATATAACTGCAGGCTGTAGTAAAACCAGATGAGACCTCAGAGGTCACTGATTTAATCCCTGGCACCGAAGCGTGAGGACCTTCCCCATTATCTCTCTAATATTCGTGTCCTACCTCCTGCAGCAATGGGAACTCTCAACAGTCTAGCCCACTATTGGATGACTACTCATTAACAGTGTTTATTAGGCAGGTGTGGTGACACATGCCTGTAATCCCAGTACTTGGGAGGCTAAGACAAGAGAATCACAGGTTTGAAGCCAGACTCAACAACTTAGCAAGACCCTCAGCAACTTAGTGAGACAGTGAGACCCTGTTTCTCTCTCTCTCTCTCTCTCTCTCTCTCTCTCTCTCTCTCTCACACACACACACACACACACACACACACACACAAAATAAATAAATAAACAAATAAATAAATAAATAAATAAATAAATAAATAAACAGAAGGGACTAGAGGTGTACTTGGAGGTGGAATGCCCCTGGGTTTAATTCCCAGTATAAAAAATATTGACTCATACTTAGCAATGATCTTATAACCTTGATCGTTTGGTCTTAGTTTCACTTACATACAGTAAGTCCAAACCAGGGGCTTAATCCTGGCTGCACACAAGAGTCACCTATAGAGATTTTAAGCATCAGATGCTTGCGTTGTCTGAATCAGAAAGAGCAGGACCCAATCATAGGTATTTTTAAAGCTCTTCAAGTAATTCAGATGTGCAGGCATGGATGAAAATTACTGACTTTAGCCCTCTTTATCTATAGTTAAGGATGCCTCACATAGATTAACTCTTCCTTAGGCTGTGACTTTCAACCATCCCTTTAGAACAGACAATGCAAAGCAACTGGATATTATTACCCCCACCCTCAGGGAAAAGCTGTAGGAAGCAACAAGGAAAACCTGAAGTCCTAAAGGCAATTGGAACTTCAACCCATTATCCCAGCCTACTGCCATAGCCCCCTTCTCAACCTCTGCCATCTTTCAGATGTTTCCTTCTTGTCTGCTCAGCCTTGTTTGTGACCTTTTCATCTGTCTCTGGGTTAGGACTTTATCTCTTCTGAATACTAATTCTGATTATTCTGTCCAGCTGCTTTTTGTCTCTTGTCATCTCTTTGCACCTCATCATTTCTCCAAGAACCTCCAAACCTACTTTCACCTGGTTGAGGTGTTATGCCACCCAAGGTGCCCCAGCAGCTGGCCACATTTGTATGCAGGTGATTTAACTATAATACCCTGGTGAAGCACTTGGCTAGCAGTGACTGGTGAGTGTCTCTTTTATTGTGTCTTTTTCTTTTGCCTGTCCTACTTTGGTCTTAGTGCTTGGGTACTCCATACTTGGCCTGTTTCACTGTATCATATTCCCCACTGACTCTTACTGTATAGGAATAATGAAGGAATGGCAAGTGGGTCTCTTTTCATATACCAATTTTAATTGACTGATAAGGGGTGCAGCAAGTGCGATGTCAATGCAGAAAGAGTGGCACTGGACTTGATGTGTTGGTAATCAATTAGTGATGCCTGCCTTGGGTGAAGATGTGCACAGAGTCTTGCATTGTAAGAGAAGGCCATTTTTGCACTGGGTAGGTTTTTCCTTTCTTCAGGGCTGAGATATTAACTGCAAATGCTTCACAGCATCTCTTTGCATTCCTTTACTCAAACTCTAATCCTTTAGAAAAGAAAGTATTTCTAGTGCATTAGCATTTTCCATTCATATTTGCTATAAAAAATCTGCAAAGCAGAAACTGCAAGAATTGTGTCTTTTCTCCAAAGAGAACATAATCTGTCAATGCCTTTGGCAGAATCTATTTTATGCTTGTAGCTTGGGAATTGTACAAATTGTCCTAGCTTCAGGTTGGAAAAAGTAACGTGTGGGCTGAGCAGTATAGGAAAAACTGTCCCCTATTATTCGAAAGCTCTTCCCTCTACAGCTGCTGCTTTTCTTTTACCATCAATTGTCTGTAGTTAATGGCCTAAGGACAAAATATTACCTCTGTCTTAGAACTTAAATGTGAATACCAAAATTGAGGGGCTAGCACACTGAGTCATGTTCCTGCTCCCTACACAAAATCAGGACACCCCAGCATCCCTACCTATTGTGTGTTATTTCCTATGGGATGACCTGATGACATAGGAACACTAAATCAGCTTACCTTATAGTGGAAGAGAAACAATCCACAGAACAGGCTGTACAAATCCGCTGTGAGCAGAGAAAGGTTGACAGAGGTGGCGCTGGTTTTCTTTATGACAACTGGCATGAAGCTGTAGAGACCAAACATGCAGGCACTAAAGCCGACGTAGAGCAGTCCTGGGGGGAAAGTAAAGAGAGGGGACATCAAGGCTCCTCCAGGCCACTTTCAGTATCCAAGGTGAATCAAAGTGGCATTACAATTATGACAAGGTGAATCAAAGCGGGCATTATGATTATGACATGCCAATATGAAATTTGATTTCTCTTTTCCCAGATGTTGATACAATGCAAAGTAAATCCTGCATGCCCTCTATAATTCACTTTCACTATACCAACTAGTGGTTGTTAATTGCTAATACGTGGTGAAAACATAAAATAGAAGTCAAATTCGTGTGTGGAAAATGAACTTCCTGCTTCTCACTACATAGCTGACATTTTGCTTCTTCTGAAAGTAGATCTTAGTGGCAGTATTCAGAGGCTTCTAAATTCTATTGCCAACTATTTTTTAACTTCTTAGATTTTATTTGCAAAATAGGAAATAAACTGCTTGGTATCATGTATTGCTCACAATGATGAACACCTAGCTATATAGTCATTGAAACTGAAGAACTTACATGGCAAAGAGATCTGAACTTGGAATACTGGAGTCTTGGCCATATGGCTTTGGGCAGACCACTTCACTGCTCTAAGCACCAGACATCTGTCAATTTCCTCAAGATTCCTGAATTATGTTCATGTGTACCCCCAAGACACTGAGCTCTACCCTCCAACCAGCTTTCTTAGCATATTATGGATGCTCACACGTGGTAGGATACCTTTAAAATGCCATTTGTTAGTTTCTCATCCTCAAAACTTCTTTCTATTTATAGACATGCATTCCCAGACATACAATTGTTAATACTATATCCATGAGTACTCAGTTTTGTAGGGTTCCAACCAGAAGTTCACAGTTAATTCACAATTTGCTTTATATTTTCCAAGATGTTGATATAATGCAAATGTAGAAAAATAATGCTCATTTCTCTATTTTGAAAAAGTAAGGTATAGAAACAGCATAAGTAATACAATTCAGTAGATATTTGGGTAGTAAAATATAATAAAAATAACCTTTCCAAGAGAACCCTTGATTAAATGTGTTAGGTGTGGGCTGTAGGCAGATTGTATCCTCTGAGCCTTGGAAATTTGGGTTGGGGAGGTGGTAGTGGAAAGGACTGGTAGTATCCAGTCCTTCTGTCTATGAAAAACAGAGATTCTTCAAGAGAAAAATTTGGTTTGCCTCTATGAAAAGTATTTAGGGGCACAAACTTTTCTCTCTGTTTCTGGTCCTGATTTTTAAGAAAAAGCCACATCGACTCTACAAAATTATGTTGAACATGAAGTAAGCAAACCCAGTGCAACAGCCCCCTCTAGTGTGGCAGACGCGCCCTCCACCCTAAGAGGAAGATGAGGGCCACTTCTGGCTTCAGTAATGTAGAAGACTTCATAGTAAGATCAGAGAGTTGTTGATTCTCCACCTGAACTTTTAATTCCCTAAAAGTAGTCTATTTCCTTGCACTTGGGCTTCACACTACTTATAATTCATTTTCCTTTTAACAAGTTACTAAAAACATGATAAATACTGCACAATGATAAATACTACATAAGCTATGACTAATACATGAAAAGACATAAAATTAATTCACTATTCCTTAAAAAAATTTGTGATCAACAGGCTGAAAACAAAATCCATCCTTAAATTAATTCATCAAAAACAATCAAATTTGGATGGAATATATTCCAGACAAATTAGAGTCTTCTTTTTTTATTTTTAAAGGGCATCATTGATTTACATTATACCCTGTCTGGGCCCCAAATTTCCAGATCATATTACCTAGTATGGCATGTGTGGACTCAGATTTGCAAGCTCTGATGTTTTACTTACACTTATTTATTCAAACATTATTCACTGAGTACCCACTATGCCCGAAGCGCTCTGCTGTGGGCTAGGCATGCAGTGAAATGCAGGATGGACCAGAAGCTTAGAGTTGCTATGGTACTATGCAGGAAGAATAGGGTTCTTTACAGAGAGCAGGGCGAGGGGGGCTCACTTTAGAAAGGCTGGTTAGGTAGGGATGCTGTGTGGAGGTGGCATTTACTTTGAATGCTGAAGGGCTAAAAGGAGATGAGAGGAAATAGGGAAAGAATATTTTAGGCAAAGAGATCGGCAAATGACAAGATCCTGAGAAAGGACAGGGTATGAAATATTCCAGGAGCTGCCAGAGACCAGATGACTGAACGGTCAGTAATAAGAAATAAGGTAGAAATGTTAGGATGGGGATCGATTATACAGGTTTTTTCTGACTTGGAAAGGAATTTATGCCTCATTCTAGTTGTAATAGAAACTCTTTGAGCAGTTTGCGGCAGGTGTCTAATATAATTGGATGTATATTTTTAAAAGATGACTTTGGCTACTCTGGAGGGGATGGGAAGGAGAAAAGCATGGAGGGGACCATCGAGAAGCAGCATCCTGGTCCAGGCAAGGGAGGCTGGGACTCTCGAGGGCTGCTCACAACAGCATGGGAGAGGAAAGGAGGCCGCAGGGTCTATGAAGACTCAACAGGTTTTGGGGACGGACTGGAGGTGGGTGGAGAGGGAGGGAGGGCATCAAGGATGCCACAGGTTGTGGCTAATGTAGAAATTGGGTGAACTGTGATGCCATTTACTGAGCTGGAGAGAATGAAAAGAGGATCATGTTTTCATAGGAAATAAAAGCTCCATTTTGAAAGTTAGGTTTCAGGCACATATGTTCTATCCACAAGGACCTGTCCAGCAGGGTGCTGAGTATGTCCCCAGATGGCTCAGAGAAGAGGTGTGACTTTACAAGCACACCTGTGAGCCAAGGAGAGCAGGTGAATGGCAGACTTCCACTCCATTGATCAGGGCAACTCAGGATGCTTGTAGCTTATTCAAAACATATATATATTTTTGAAAGTGCAGAAATTAGTTGTAGGGGGACAGAATGAAAACATACCCCATTCCAGGTAATGGCTTTTGCCAGGTGAGCTAGTGTTTTGTTATATAAATACCTTGTTTTGTAAGCGAAGCACAGTCAACCAACATCAGGATCAGCTACAACATCAAAAGTGAAGAAGCCCCTACATACCATAAACCTATGTTAATTGACTCCCAGTACATTTTTCTTTCCTGTGACATTTGACTTTCACCTCAGCTTACATTTGTTCACACAACCAATAACACAATATGGCAAATGGGATAGAGAGAAAATTTAGGTTATTTATTAGGTTTCCGGCTGTGATTCTAACATTCCTGCTCCCCAGGAGGACACTTTGGTTGTATTAAGTTGCACATTTTACTTGAGTTTACTGACTTGATAATCACAACCAGTCCTTCTGCTCAGTAGAGTAAAACAAAGGAATAAAAACAAACAATGATAACTATTATCATCTTGCCACTGTTTATGAAGTGCTACAGAGTTCTATCACTCTGTATCTTGCAAATGGCAAGAGAGCAATCTGTCAAAAAATGCTCTCAAGCCCCCAAAATATTAAACATTTATTATTCCACTGACCCTAAAGAAACAAAATATTTTTACTTTGATAAAGTGACAACCATACGAGCTGCCCAAGAGATTATGTGAAGGCAGATCAGTGTTGTGGAAAGAGGTAAAGGAGAGATGTGCACTGATCGAACATGGGAAACAAAGACTGTGCCTTGAATTCTGTTCTATTTCCTAAAACAATGTGAGGTCTTCTGCAGGATACAGCAATCGGAGCTGGGCACAGCTCTTGAGCCACTGGTGGGTGATTTCCCAAAGAGTGAGAGGATGTCGACCACCCCCCAGTGCTTCTCACCATGGCATGTCCAGAAGAAAAGTGTAACATCAAGCCTAAAACCTCCCACTGTCATCTCCACCCCTTCCCTTTTGTCTGTACTTTGTGAGGTAAGAGATGGCAGAACACACGCATTTTTTTTTCCTGTCACTCATTCATTTGCTCATTTAATGAACATTGAATCCCTGCATGCCATGTGCCTAGAACTGAGCTAAGCAATAGAGCCGTGATGCTGGTTGGCGTGAGCTAATAAGCACAAAGGTGGCCCTGGTAAGAAACCTCAAGCCCAATCCTACAAATGCTGCAGAAAGGAAAGAAGAAACATTCGAGTCTCCTTCTAGGCCATTTTGGCCTCATTTCCAATTAAATGGATGACACTGTAATGTGTTCCTTTTCCACTGCCTTCATAATCTCAGACCACAGGGACTGACATTTTAATGGCAGCATGAGAGCTCAGGATAAAACTATCTTTGATGACACATTTAACTAGCACTGAATTATAACAGAACCTCAGTGGACATGCACATGACATCCACATAATTAGAGGACAAATTCTTTTTGATCATTGCTATTACCATCAATATCAAATTAATTTACACTCGCAGGCCACTGTATATGAAGTGCTCAGAGTACTATTTGAGAGTCGTGGCTTTGAGAGTCACAAAGGCAAATGCTTCTGTAACCTGCCACTGGTTTCCTTTCCCAGCTGCCCTCTTCTCTCCCTACACCAACCCCTATTGATTTTTATTTAATTGTAACAGTCTATACCCTGACTTGAGAAAAAATAAATGGCAGGACTCCCATGATAGACACAAGGTCTGGCAAGCCCTGGAAGTCACTGGAGATGAGCTCTCAGGAGAGTCACATGCACTTCTGTAGTTCACAAAGCGCCTTCAGAAACAATGAAGTTGGTCCTAGAGTATGGTGGATGGGGCAGGTAAAGTGTTGCAGGGGGACTTAAGCTGTCAATTATATCAGAGCTATATAAGTTGGAGATGGCTAGAATAGCCAGCCTCAGTGTGGGGGAACGTCTGTATTTTTACCTCCCATTTGCATTCATTCTTGCACACATTTCCCAAGCACCTCCCAGCTAAGCCAAGCTCTGTGTCATGTCCTGGATCCGCGCACCTCAGTAGAGACACTACAGGGATACCTGCAAACGGCCATCCCTTCTAGGGCTTGCTGTGCGATCCTCTATTAGCACATCACCTGGGATCTGAAATCATTGTTCTAAATTTTTTTAAAGGAAAGTGAATTTTGGAACAGGTAGAATGTGAAAAGCCCTGGATGACTATTAACTAGCTCAAAGAGTGTCTGGCATTTTCTAGGTCCATTTGGATATTAATTAACCATTTCTTATGTGCAAACTGCTCCCTTTTGAAAAGGTCTTTATGGGCTCAGAATGCCCATTATAATCTTTTCTTTCATTGCCCTTTTTGTTAAGTTCGTTTTTTTCCTTTTACTAAAGTACCTCTTTTTTAATGATCACATCAGTTTTGTGTTTCCTGGCTGGCGCAAATTGCTGTCATTTCTGTGCTACCACTACCTCGGGGCATTTTCCTTTCGGGTCTGTAACCTAATAACACACTTCTGTGTCTACAGTAATGGCACCTTGACAGTGATAATGGGCAGAAGCTCAAGTAGGAAGTATGATGAATTATGCGACCTAGTCTCTTACAGCATGCAGGAATTCCCAAATGACAAGGGATTTTCATCTTCTTTTGTCCTCTGCCATTCTAAATCATTTCCTTGTTCATGACCCGCCCCACTCACATCACTCTTCCAACATATTTCTCTGGTTTATTAAAAGCAGCATCTTAGGTGTGCAGATTCCTTACCTATTTGCCAATCCCAGGGCACCTTTAAGAGTTCCTTGTGCTCCATGATAGCTCTGCAAATTCAAAGAAGGTGGATCTGATGAACAAGATGATAATATCTATTTCCTCTTCCCCCTCCAAATACCATATTTATACAAATAAGATAGCAACTTCAAAAATAACTTTGAGCCACACAAAGGCAGCCTGCTAGGTCTTGCTCTGTATGGCCAGCAGTAGTGAGAGTGTGCTAGTGGGCATGTGAAGCTCAAATCTCCACTGTCCTCCTCCCCAGTGTTCCCACAGCCTTTGTTAGGTCTCTTTCATATGCTGCCTAAGAAACAAATGGCCAGATTCAGAAAATTTCTATGTATGTAGGTTAACTCAGTTTTCTGATTAAGCATTCTCTAGAGCATTAGCTCTCAAAGGTATCTTGAAGCCATCTAGAGAATGTGTTAAAACACCATTTCCTGGGCCTGATCTCTAGAGATTCTGATTCAGCAGATCCAGGTGGGTCTCATGGAAGTACATCTCTTACACGTTGTCATGTGATTGATGCCTATGCTGCTGATCTGAGGACCACACCTTGAGAATCATTATAGAAGCACTCTACCAGCATTGCTTTGGTTCCAAGGTGCCCTCACTGCATCCCTTTTGCCAAACAAGCCTTTATTTTGGCAAAAATGTCTCCCAAAAAGCTCAGTCAGTATTAACAGACTATAGTGGAAGCAGATGAGCACTAGATCTCTGAATTTACATTTTGAAATCAAGAATGATAACCATACAATGAGCCATTCATCTATAAAAAAAATTAGCGAGGAGTAGTTAAACTAGGTAATTCCCTTTCCTCTTGCAAAGTTGGAAAGCACCAAATTTAGGAACTATAAAGTACCATAACACTTTCTAAATAAACTCTTCTCAGAGAGTCTATCCATTTCTGTGCCTTGTTTACTAAGAGTTTTTCTCTAGTATCTTATGACACTAGAATTTGGAGGATGGTTGGAAATAGCCTACATGCAAAACACATTCAAGGTCGTGCCACAATATTTTTCATTAATAATTTTATACATGGCTGGGCATGGTGACATACACCTGTAATCCCAATATTTGGAAGGCTGAGATAGGAGGATCACAGGTTGGAGTTCAGCCTCAGCAACTTAGCGAGGTTCGCAGCAACCTATCAAGATGCCATTTCAAAACAAACAAGCAAACAAATAAAATAAATAAAAATAAAAGGGTTGAGGGTGTAGCTCAGAGGTGGGTTCAATCCCCAGTAGTATCCCCCCAAAAAAATAAAACAGGAGTCAATACAATTACAAGTATCTTTGATTTGTATAAGAGGATTTGGTGAAATTAGAATGGAGGTTATACTATAATTCTCTAATCCTTACATGAAACTAAAATATATGTTTCTTAGTGAGGGAAAATTATACTTTGTTTGACATTTATCCTCATAACAAATTCTAAGGTGCTAAATGATGCATATATAAGTGATAACGTATATACTCTAATTCCTGTTATTGCAAAACTGGTACTTTTTAGTTTTTGATGCTTTATGAATGTCTGTATTATTACTTTATATTTCAAAGGAAAATAGAAATGCTTAATTCTAAGAGATGAATTTGAAATATGGTTCATTCTTGCAGATCCATGGGCAATAAAAGAACAAATTCATGAAAGGGTAACTTTAAACTCAAAGTTTTCTAGCAGTTGTCACCAGTAAACCCAATGAATGTCCTTTTTTAACAGTGCATCAAATCATGACATTTATGCTTAATTTTTCTACTTCTCAAAGTAATAACCCACTCACTGGTTTGAGAGAATGGATATACTTCTAAGGCTTTCTTGCAAATTTTTTCAAGGACTATTGAATGTTTTATGATAATTTATAATAAACTTGTATTTATTTATTGGGTTTGCAAATTTCCTAAGACCTTTGTGTGGGAGGTTGTGACTGCTTTTCTGCCTTGATTTTTAAGCCCTGAGGACAAAATTTGTAAGAACAAGTCCAACTTATTTACTCTTTGAATTTCTTGTTATTTTTACTCACAATTGAATTCCACTGAAAAATGCACCGAAGAGACCAATCATTCCCAGGAATTCCACTCGGCTCAAGGTGCGGATGATGTATTCTTCCCAGACATTAGAAATACCATACAGTGTGGCTCCTCCCAAGACAAGAAGGTCCCCTACCAGCTTATTTTCACCTAGAAATCAAAGAGAACAGAGGGAGCCTCATTAAAATGTTCTTAACAAGAATCGAGTATGAGCCAATTGAGCTTCGTTTGTTCTATCCTGACATTTTCCAACTGAGATTGAGTAAAGGTTTTTATCTTTGAGTAAAGGTTTTTATCTGAGCTATTGACATGTTCTGATATAAACAGGTTGCCTATGTCAATACAACCAGAAGTCTTCCCTAAGAAAGGGATTAGTTTCTTTCAGATTGATTCTTTCCACAAAGTCCAACCTCTCTCCAGGTATACGCGTGGAACATATGGTAATAGGTGCACATGTTATTTTTATTTCAGATTTCCCAATAACATAGGGAACTTAGTATAAAACAAATAAAATCAATCCCCACCCTCTGCTTTACAGGGTGGTTAGAAGGCAATATTACATTTTGACCATGGGTAAAATGTATAACTGTTTAGAAAATGAGATGAAGTATTTATGAATTGAAATTTCCAACTCCCCTAAAGTAAAAGACTAGTGAAATACATGTAATTCACTATCACATTAATATTTTCCTTTTTTCAAAAACAAAACAACTGTGTTTTAAACAATTTCGGTGGTTTTTGTTTATGTCCAATTTTTAAAAAATGACTTTATAAGTGAATTGCAATTATACATCATAGTGAGGTTCCGTGTGTTAAAAACATGCACACACGCCACTCCTTGTGTATTTCCCCTCACAACTCTCCATACTTCCCCTTCCTCTCTCCCCACTCGAGTAAGTTCACATATTGCCATAGTATTATTTGAACTATTTCCTTCTTCAGTTCTCCCTCTTCCCCTTGCTAACTTTCTCCCCTAACCTACTAACTTACTTCAATTTCTCTCTCTCTCTCTCTTTCCTTATTTATATGCCCAATGTATAGGGGGTGTCTGGGGATTGAACCCAGGGGCATTCTACCTCTGAGCTACACTCCCAGTACTTTTTATTTTTTATTTTAAACAAAGTCTCTCTAAGCTACTGATGTTCTTGCTAAGTTGCTGGGGCTAGGCTCCAACCTACAAGCCTCCTAAGTACTGGATTACAGGCATATGTCATTGTGCCCAGCTATATGCCCAATTTTTGATAAATGTTTTAGCCAGTATTTCCTATGATTCAGCAAACTCTTCTCACTCCAGGAAGTGTGGAGCCAGGGAAAGAGAGGAATAGAAATAAGCAGTTGGCATAACTCCACTGTGGACTATCCCCCAGTGGTCTCTGGCTCTGTGGTGCCCAGGTCTACAGCTCAGTAGCTCTGCAGGCATGCTGCTCTGGGGCAGTTGAGGAAGGATGTTTACTCCAGCATGAGTCTAAGGAAGGGACTCACCTTAGATTAGCCTCGAATTCCTAGATTATCTGGAACAATCCCCAACTGTAGAACTGAGCTCTCAGCTGGGAGCACGGAGCATTCCTTAGGTAATGGTTTCATGTGAGAGCATCTAGACAGGGCTTAGAAGAAACTTCATGCGGTCACCTTGGAAGATTATGTATCTGCTCTAAATGGTGCAGGACTGGTAAGGAATGGAGAGAAAGAGGAAGCGACTCTGAAAGGCAGCAGCTTGTTGGAGGCACTCTCAAGGGAATGTTGCTGAGGATGGGATTCTGTGAGGGCTGGGAGCTTTCCCTGGGTCCCTGGGGTACTACTTATCACCATTCAGCGGATAAGCTGAGAATTTTGATGAGTCCCTGAGGAGAAAACAGACCTGGTGGGAGGCCCCTGGGTGCATCTTCTAGGGAAATTAAGGTTGCTATGACAGAGTGTGAAATCTTCAGCAAGCTTTCTTTTTATTATTGTTATGTGTCAACTACCAAATAATGACAAACTTATAACTTTAAGTATAGCATTTCAAGAACAACTCGTAAGATAAAACACATCTATAAACAAAATTATGATGAACATGATTTAGTCTCTTTTCATTCAGAAGACATTTCAGAAGCTTGTGATGACATGAAGTCACCATTATGAATATCAATTATTGTTGTAACAGTGGAATGTGAAAGGACTGCTTAATAAAATTCTTGGTTAATAAAATTAACTTTCTATGCCTGGATTCAGGGAAGCTAAGTCATAATGACATATTTTGATAGGAATTAGAGGCATATCAATCTATCTTTTAAAAGTCCTAAAAGAAGGGCACACTGTTTCAGGGACTAATCTCACCAATTTCTTTTCTACTCCACATCTGTTATGCTTACGTTGTTGACTAGCCTTCTACTATAAGCAATCTATTCACCAGTCACAATCAATTTGGTGATTTTTGATAATAATAATAATATAATTTTATATAACTGAAAAATCAGAATTATTTTCTATGTTACCAGTGATACAAAGATGAAATATCTTTTATTATAATGTCACTGGTAATTACATTTATCAGTTTTTTTAAGTCATTGTTAAATGGATACATGTGTTTATAGCCATAGTTTGGATCTGTCTTCTGTGTTGATGACTGGGTCCTACACCTGTAATACTATTAGAAGGTGGTGGAAGCTTTAGGATGGGGCCTACACAAAAGCAGTAAAGTCATTGTGGGCATGAGAAGAGTGCCAGCCTTCCTGGTCCCTTCCTTTCCTTGATTCTTAGCCACCATTAGGGGAACAGGTCCCCTCAGCCATGTGTTCCTGCCATGATATATTGTACCACCACAGGCCCAAAGAAATAGGGCCAAGCACCAATGGAATTAAACCTCTGAAACTGTGAGCCAATATAAACCTTTCTTCTTTTTAAGTTTGTTTATTGGGTATTTGTTACAGTGATGCTAAACGGATTAATACAGCATGTATGAAAATTTAGTTGATTAAATATAATGAAACTAATCAGTATGTAATTTTATACAACCTATTTTATGACAAAGTTCTTAATATAATAATATTCTATACCTAAAATGTGTATATAGTTAACTGAAAATCACAATATATTACTCAGTATTTTTAAAATTGATATAGTAACTACTGACATGGTAGTACTAGTTCTGGCACAAGGTTCATGAGTTAAAATTATGCTCAGAAAAACTATTATTTACATGTGTATGAAGCCAGAACAAATGATAATGTTTTGCAAATTTTGAGCAATTGGGTACACTGGAAATTATGAAATGTCCATCCAACCTGAAACTTCTCTCCCTCCTCTAAGTTTCACAACACTGGTATCCATGGCACCTACTGTAGTCCACTCCATGTCTATGATTTGTTAGCTTCCTACCTGTTGTTTTACAAAATAGGATTGAAGGGCATGGATTATGACTTAGCTTTATATTCTGTGTGGTCCTGAGCATGGATAGTGGAACATTATACATTCTCAATAAATGTCTAAATGAACAAGTTCTTAAAATATCTTATGATAGATGTTTTGAATGTCAATAGCTTTCAATTCAGGTAGAGCTGAGTATAATCACACTTGCATCACTGAGTAACTCTGAAATATCTAGAAAACTATCGGGTCCTTCCAAACTTCAGTATCCTTACCTTAAAATGTGGTTATTGTGAGAATAATAATACATGTAAAATGCTTAGCATAGCATCTGGTACTTATTAAGTGTTCACAAATTGTGGTTAAAGAGAGTGAATTAGGCATATCCTTTGAATAATCATCTGTCTCTTTGGGTTGGAAATTTCTCATTCTGTATTGCTTCTTGATTCTAATCAACAATTTAGTCATAATTGCCTTGCAAAAATTGATTTTCCTTATTACATTTTTTTAAAACTGGGTCTTAATAATGTTGCTCAGGCTGGCTGAATCCACAATCCTCTGGCTTCAGCCTCCTATGTAGTTGGAATTATAGGCATGGGTCACTACACCCAGCCTCCTTATTTGATTCTTGTCTAAGTACAGAGACATCATGGTTTGACGGGTATTTGTGCATGTGTGGTGGTAGGAGGAGAGGGAAGGTTATTTAAAATCACTACTTACCACTAAGTCAAGATCTAAATAGTGAATTATACTACTGTAGAGTATTGAAAGACTATTAGTGCAATCCATGAAAATGTACCCATCCCATTGAATATGTTTGAGTTTTGAACAGGGAGACCAACTGTCCTGTTTTCCTGGAGCTTGGCTTTACCTCCAAAAGTCTCACATCTAGGAAATGCCTTTCATTCTGGGTAATCTAGGACAGTGATGCACCCTAATTTACTATATTAAAACAACTGTACATTTCTGGGTAGCTTTCATATCTAAGCCATACAATTTAGTAATGCTGTGACCTTATGCAAGTTTCTTATCTTCTCTAAGCCTTGATTTCTTCAGTTGCAAAAATGAGACTAAAAATTCTTTGCATAGTTAGGAGGATTAAATGAGATAATATATTAGAAAGTACTGGGTACTGGTGGGCACTCAATAAAATGTCACTTTTACTTTCTTGTGTTTAATTATCTGACTCTTTGAAAATACTTCCTTTTCCTTGAAATAAACATAAAATTATGTCTAATAATAAAAAATGTCTTATGAGTAACTAACATCTTTTATAAATGAACTATAAGGTATAATGAATATGTTATTGTATAAAGAGAATATTTTGAAGGGCAAGAAATATATTTTACAATGAGAAGATATTTTAATTGAGTTTTATCTTAATCCTATTACTTCCTAGCCTTCCCTTTTATATCCATAAGTTTTTCCAGGGAAGTAAAAGTCATGGAGATGTACCTCTTGGGCTACACCAAGTCATTTTTATGCACTCTAACATCTATAACATTCTTAGGAGCCACTTCTATTGTATATTTTTCCCCTGGCACATCAGTAAATGCAGAGATGGTCTTTTGCAGGAGGCCTTTAGTGTTGACATGAAACTAAGGTGGCTCGGAGAGTTTACACATATTAAGACCAGTAGTTTTTACCGATCGATTTGGAAAAGACATCTCCTTTCAATTGGATGAAAAGATATGGAAATTTCTTACAGCAGGTACCCAGTTGTCCTATAATAGGCACAGGAGAATACAAGTGCTGTCTATGTCCTTCCTTCTATGTATGGTACACCACTGGCTCCAGAGCAGTCTCTGCCCTGGCCTGGAGGACTTTCTCTCCACCTCAGTCTACAGCAGGCACATTTGATGGTCAAGAGCCATCACAAGCATATTTCTGACACATCATTCTGGGCCCTGACATTTATGTTTTGCATCTGGAGTGCCTGATGCCATCTGAGAAGTTTCCTTCAGCAAGGCTAAAGCCTAGGAGGAATTTCTGGATGGCAAGTGAAGAAGCTTGCTGACAAAGTAGAATTAAAGCAATTAACTTTAATTATAATGAGGTCAAAGTAACAATGAATGGGCCTAAATGAAAGTGCTTGGGGACAGACTTCCAAGCTAAGGTGAAGCATGGATTAAGCAATATAAACAAGGTAAAGTCAGACATTCTCCTTTCCACTGAGAAGCTCATGATACGATGATGGCAATGGATATAGAATTGAATGAGTCATTAAATTGCTGGTGACTGCCTGAAGTATTTTAGAAAAGCTCTGGTCCTAGGCTAATTAATGCAATTGAACCAACTCTACCATAAAGGCAAAAAAATGGGATATTTTTGATAATGACACATACTAAATTTAGGATTGTATCAGCTCCTAAGCAAATATGGGTTTTCTCCTTTAAAAAAAAAATATATATATATATATATATATATATATATATAATAGCTTCAACTGCTACCAAATTTAATATTTTATAGAGGAAGCAAAGTATGTCCAATCATGATTTTATGAAATGAGTCCTTGGGTCCTATATCTAGGCTGGCCTTAAAACATCATCCCATACACTTGGGCATCATTTCAATGGCATAGAAGGTGTTCCACAGTGATGAAGTTTAATTCTGTTAATGTGGGTGCTTTATATGTCACAAAAGAGATGATGATTTGGGCATTAAACAGACTCACATGGACAGACGAAATGCCACACCAGCATGTTTTAGCCACATCTACATTAAACAAAAACAACAACAACTAATCACTTTGGAAAGGCCCTCAAATGGACATACTATCTTTTTCTTAAATAGTACTACTTTTCTAACATTTCATTTGAAAGCCAGAAAGCATTTTCTACAGGGTTGGTGTATATAGTCTGGTAAATCAATTCAAGTTAACATTCTAGGTTTAAATGTTCAGATTTATCAGGATAGATGGTGGCCAAGATGAATGGCTAAGGTCTGTAGGCAGAAAGTATACAATTCTGCTTAGTCTATGTTTACACAGTGCCCAGAAACCTGAGAAGGTGTAATAAAATTGCAACTGGCCAGGTTGTGTCAGAGAAAAATATAAGACATTCTTCATATCAAGACTACCTACCAACATGTACTGAGTATAAAATTGGCCCTTTTAAATGCCATCTATTAATATGTCGTGGAAGCAGTGTTTAACAGAGAGGAATTTGGGAAATGCTGTGGTATGTGTTTTCAGTCTATCTGTTGAGATGGAGATTGTTAATGTTTTCAGGCTGTGGGTCTGGGGGGCCCAGGCTGTCTCTTTTTTGCTCTGTGTTGTGTCTTCAGCCCCCAGCAACATGAAGGAAGAGGAAGCTGGCCCTAGAGGTCAGGTATCCTGGGGTCTAGTTCCTGCTGTCCCAGCTCTGTGACCTTTGGGCCACTCACTTGGCTTCCCTACATCTTAGTGTTCTCATATGTCAAATAGAAAGGTCTTTTTTAGCTACAAATTTCTGTGGTGTGACATAAATGACATCATTTCAGATACTTCACATGAACTAGTCTCATAAAGTGGAATGCCCCAATTTTTACTCTTTATTATCTAATTTCCTACAAGAAAGGGCAATTCCAAGAACTATATAAGAGTGGGTATTC
>PVLC010021230.1:0-28245 GCA_004027655.1 Graphiurus murinus
AAAAAAAAAAAAAAGCCAGGCATGGTAGTGCATGCTTATAATCCCAGTACTTGGGAGGTTGAGCCCAGAGGATCTGTGTTCACCGCCAGCCTCAGCTACTTAGTGAGGCTCTCCAGAACTTAGTGAGACCCTGTTTCAAAAATAAAGAATAAAAAATAGGATTGGGGGGGGGGGGGGTAGCTCAGAGGTAAAATGCCCCTGGGTTCAATTTCCATTACCTAAAAAAAAAAAAAAAAAAGCATTTAACCTCCTGAGACTAGGGGCCAACATTTAACTGGACCATGACCCTCTGGCCTCCTTATCTGACCAACCATGCAACCAGCTACCAGAGACACTGATTTAAGTTGAAACCAACAGACCAGACAAGACTCCACCTCTACAGCAGACCAGACCTCTTAATGGAGAAACACAATCTCTTTTGGTACTGAGGATTGAACCCAGGGGCACTCTACCTCCAAGCCAGACCCCCAACCCCTTTTTAGATATTTATTTTAAAGCAGGGTCATACTAAGTGTTACAGTTTGGGATGTTGCCGTGGGTTCTTGTTCTTAGCTAGTTTAGGGAAAAAATAGCCAGAACTGCACTGCTACAAACTTAAGCAAAGTTTTATTATTACAAGTAGAAAGCGGCAGGGGGAGAGGGGCAGAGCAATTAAAGCACTACCTCAGAGGCAACGCAGTGGAGTACCTTGAAAGTAAGACACTGATGTCTTTGAACACATACAGTTTTTGTAGGAATTCATTATCTCCTTTCTCCCATCCTACTTAGCCAGTAGTCTTCTTTTCCCACCAAAAGCAGGTGCAGGCCTGCCAGTTATCTCTGCTGTGTAAGCCTTTTCTATTAGCCTTCTTTGTTCATCCTCACAAGGACAGACAGGTCTGACATCACTGATCAAAATGTGTTACTTTGTTAGCAAGGACAGGAGACTACATGGTAAAAGGCCTCTTTGTTTTTTGTTTTATTTTTATTCTTAAAGTTTAAAGTATGTATTGTCCACCTATGTCGTTGATGAGTTCTCATCTTCTCCTTATCTCTATCTGCTAGAAGTTACTTATTAAACTGAAAACTTGTTTTGTAATAAAGAAAGAAAGACAGGAATCTAGTCTTTTAAGGCCTGAAGGTTTGGGGCTATAACAATTTTATGCTATTAATAATATTGGGCAATATAGCTTGCTTTTTCATCTTTTAACTTTAGTCTAAACTATTGTGAGAGTCTATATAATTCTTTTCCTAAGTGCAGTTGTCTGTGAGTTTAATATTCAGTGTTCTGCTGGGCTAACAGCCAACTTTTAGTTGACCAAGGTCAACTTTGACTGGGGTTTTGGCTGACAGCTTAGAGACAAAGAAAATGATTGTGTGTGTGTGTGTGTGTGTGTGTGTGTGTGTGTGTGCGGAACTGTCCTTACATCTTTTTCTACAACATGATCAAAAACCTGGAAGGTCTGAGTATAGGTCTCCAGGCTATAGGCGCCCCCACAGGGTGACACAAGGAAGGCAGAGAAAGTAAGAGCTTTATGAGCCATTGAATGTTGAGAGGTGTTAGAAACAGATTTTAGGGGAGTATTAAATAAATATTCATGAATTCAGAAGTAACTCGGCAAGGTACTTTACTTCTGCACAGAAGGGTGCACACACACCATAAAATCAGGGCAAGCATGCCACACTGGCAGTCCAGGCTTCCTTTTACCCTCCTAATGTGTAGCCCACTGTGTCATTCCACTTTGGCTGGGGCAAGACCTCACAATCTAATCCAGTTAGCTAGTTTCCCACTGGGCAAGTTTTTCTTCTTTAAAACAAAAGAGAAATAGGAAACCTATACTTCCTATAGCTGGGCATACAGACAGGTGTACCAAAAAGTTACAAAATGGATTCCTGAGCTACTGTTACAAAGTGAATACCTGTCAGTTTTTATATGACCTTATAACTTCAATAGAAAAGATCATTTTTCTTTCTTATAGAAGGAACAGTGACTACAGTGACCAATAAGAAATAGAGAAAAGAATGTATAAACAGAATGGAAATGTCCATAAAACAAAAGTTCATTAACTGATTTTTTTTGTATTAGAGACTGAACCCCAGGGGCATTCTGCCTCTAAGCTATACCCCCAGCCATTTTTTGTTTTTGGTTTTGAAAGCCAGGATCTTGCTAGGTTGCTGAGGATCTCACTACATTGCTGAGGCTGTCCTAAAACCTGTGATCATCCTGTCTCAGCCTCCCAAGTAGTGAGACTACAATTGTGCACCACCACACCTGGATTCCAAAATGACTCTAATATCATTTCTAAAAAAAAATAATCAGTGCACCTTGGAAAAATTGATTGGTCTAGGAGTGGAGCAGAAAATGCACACGATGAGCCTGGAGCATATTGAACTGTAAGAAAGTAAGGAAGGAAGGGCAGAAATGAGAAAGCAAAAATCTGCCATACTGATATGGTTATGTCAAAGAAGCACAGGCACCAACTGCAAGAGCTCCTAGTAGCCAAAGTTGGAAGAATTGGAACAACAAAATAAAGTAGTGTTAAATTATCACAGTCTAAAATAAGTATTTGTGAGTCTACACTGATATAAATAAATTAATAGGGGAGAAGAGACAAATATTCCATGAAGAATTCCAAACAATTTAGATACTCTAAAGAAAGGACCCACAACTCCCTACTTCTTAAGTAAGGACTATGAATACTTCCTTCCAAATAGTACATTATAGAATCAGACAGAAAAAGAGTAAGTTTTTGTGAAAAAAGCTGGTAAACACTTCATCAGCCAAGTGATCAAGGACAACGTCAACAGTGATTAATCATGTTGACAGTTTGTAGTCTTGATATGACATGAGGAAAATGATGCTTCACCTCTGTAACTTCCGTCAAAAAACCCACAGCCTCAGTCAAATCCTTAAAAAACATCAGAAAAACTCCAATAGTGGTATTGGAATCCTTGACCAGTACTCTTTAAAACCATAAAGGTCATCAAAACAAATAAAAACTGGAAAAACTGTCATGGCCAAGAGGAGCCTAATGAGACATGACAACTAAATGTAATGTAGTGTCCTTGAGGGATCCTGGATCCAAATAAGACATTCTGTAAAAGCAAGGTAAATCTTAATATACTGTGGACTTTAGTTAATAATAATGCATTGAGCCGGGCGTGGTGGCACACGCTTGTAATCTCAGCATTCGGAGGCTGAGACCAGAGGATCCGGGTTCGCGGCCAGCCTCAGCTACCTAGTGAGGCACTCCGCAACTTAGTGAGACTCGGTTTCAAAAATAAAGAATAAAAAATAGGGCTGGGGGTGTAGCTCGGAGGTAGAATGCCCCTGAGTTCAATCCCCAGTACCGCAAAAATAATAATAATAATAATAATAATAATAATAATAATGCATTAATATTAGTTAAGTATAACCATACTGAGGTAAGATGTCAGTGACAGGGTGTGTTAGTCAGATTTTTCATTACTATGACAAAGTACACAAGAAAATCAACTTGAAGGGGGAAAGACTTATTTGGGCTCGCAGTTTCAGAGGTTTCAGTCAGTCCAAGGTGGTGTGGGTCTGTGTGAAGCAGAGCACCACGGTGGGAGTGCACAGCAGAGGAAGCTGCTCACTTCACAACAGATGGGAATCAAAAGAGAAAGACAAGAAGGGGCCAGGCTCTCAGAATCCCATTCAAGGGTAGTCCCCCAGTGACCTAACTTCCTTCCAGTAAGCCCCGCCTCTTAAAGGTTCCACCACCTCCCAATAGTGAGTGCCACAGCCTGAGAGTAAGCCTTCAAGATATGAGCCTTTGGAGACACTTCAGATCCAAACTATAGCATGGGGTATATGGGAACTCTTGATACTGTCTGCTCAATCTTTCTGTAAATCTAAAACCATCCTAAAAAATAAAGATTATTTTAAGAAAGAAAGAATCCTTACACCCTGAAGCATACACATCTGTCTAATGCTAAATTCCCAAATGCTCAGCATCCACTAAACTTTTCCAAACAACAGCAGGCAGGTTCTGTTTACTTGGGGCATCTCAACTTACTTTCTTCTCCCTGACGCAAAATGCAGCCCTGTACAGGAGTCGACTTGGTGTTATTATGTTAATATTCGATTTCCTCTCCTCATATAAATGTGGGCTTGGTGGCGCACACTTATAATCCCAGTACTTGGGAGACTGAGACCAGAGGATCTGGGTTTGTGGCCAGACTCAGCTACTTAGTGAGGCCCTCTGCAACTTAGTGAGACCCTGTTTCAAAATAAAGAAGTAAAAATGGGGCTGGGGCATGTAGCTCAGAGGTAGAATGCCCCTGAGTTCAATCCCCAGTACCTCAAAACAACAACAACAAGAATTTAAATGAAATATCTGGGTGCTGTTCTTTGCTCTTCCCTCCTAACAAATGCCCTAAATAGTGGCTTCACTTTCATTCCACCATAGATGTAGACTACGGGCTGTGCTAGTGGGCCTTTCTCCGGTTTTCCATTGTTCTCTATAGTAGCTTTGTTTTAGCAAGTAGCTAAAATTGGTGCAGCTTCCCAGTTTTACTGGTGTCCCTGTGCTCTCTCCTGCCACCTGTCGCCTTCCATCTGGAATTAATTTCCTCATTATTTCTTTCTGCTAGTCAATAGAGGGCAACATGCTCAGAATTAAATTTTGGGGCAAACCTTTTAGAAATCCTTTGAAGAAAAAATTCTCACCTGAAACCATTTCTTCCACAGGTATTGACCAGAGAGTTTCCTACACTAGTTGAAAAAACTGTTTGCCAGCCTACCTGTCCCACCTACAGTTGGGCCCCCCAGTAAAAGTGTCCACTGCTTTGTATGCTTGTGCAGGGACATGTCATAGTGATGCTTCTCCCCTGACTAAAATGAGTGTTTACTCATTCTGAGTAAGAAAGTATAAATCTCTCTCCCTGACATCATGTGTACTTGAAGTCTTTGCAATAATAAGAAATAGGGTTGGGCATGGTGGCACATGCCTATAATCCCAATACTTGGGAGGCTGAGGAGGAGGATTGCAGGTTCAAGGACAGCCTCAGCAACATAGCAAGACTCTTAATAACCTAGTGAAACCCTGTTTCCAAGCAAAGAATTAAAATGGCTAAGGGTGAGGCTCTGAGGTAGAATCCCCCTGTGTTCAATCCCTACTGCCACAAAAAGAAAGAGAGGAAGGAAGGAAGGAAGAAAGGAAGAAAGGAAGGGAGGGAGGGAGGGAAGGAAGGAAGGAAGGAAGGAAGGAAGGAAGGAAGGAAGGAAGGAAGGAAGGAAGGAAGGAAAATGGAGACATAGATGGAGTACATTGGTTAATGGGTTTTATTCTAAAGGTCGCAGAAGGAAAAAGGAAATATTTTCAGCAACTGCACAAATAGAATAATGAAGACATAGACCCCTAAGACTCCATATAAGGGAAACTCATGTATTCTCTGCTTTTAAGTCTACTGCTACTACCCCTACTAACTGACTTCTTCTCTTAAATTCAAACTACCCAAGACAGAGGATATGATTTGGTCTATCACAATTTAATTGAAGCTATCCATGTTGATAACAGCTCTTGGCTTCCTTTGGGTCAGGTGTTCATATGGGTCTACTGACCTGCCACCAGAGAGGAGATCAGCCAATTTAATGTGTAACACCCGATTCATTAGGAGGCACCTAGGCAGAACTGGGAGCCAGGATGAAACTGGGAGTCACATATAGAAGTGTTACCAGGCAGCAATTTTCTTAGTTATCTTCATGAAAGAAAGATTTCATTCAAGAGACCCAGATAGGATAAGCAAAATATATTAATTTAGTGGAGGAAGTGAGCAGTTTTAAGAGAGGAGGCTGTGTTAGAAGAGAGGAAATACAGCCAAGTGTGGTAGTGCATGCTTCTAATCCCAGTGCTTGGGAGGCTGAGACAGGAAGATCGCAGGTTCAAGGACAGTCTCATCAACTTAGGGAAGCCCTCAACAACTTAGTGAGACCCTGTTTCAAAATAAAAAATAAAACAGGGCTGGTGGTGTAACAGAGAGGTAAAATGCCTCTGGGTTCAATCCCCAGTACCACAAAAAAGGAGGGAGAGGGGGAAGGAAGAGAAGGGAAGAAGGGCAGGGGAAGGGCTTCATAGAAAATCATGGAGCTGTTAGTTCTAAGATTGGAAACAGCATGATGCTTCCCATGTGGTTAATTTTATAGTGGGTCTGAGCCCCACTCCCCTCCCCTATGTATTACATATCTGAGGGCAGATGCTGGCATTTCAGCTTACTGCGTCTGCACTGCTTCTGCCATGTTGGAAAATTTCCCATTGGTACCTAAGCAAAATACAAGGTCTTAGTGTTTTGTGCATGCTCTAAAGTTGGAAAGCCTCTTTAGGCTGGTTATACCCGAGTCCTTTTAGATTTAGGAAAGTAATATCTGGCCCTGAAGGAGGCAGCTTCTGGGTGGGGTGGACTGATTTTTTTTTGGTCACTCCCAGTGGAGTACTATCCCCACCCCTTGTTAGATCTGCTTAACCACCTAGCATAGTCCTACTCTTTCCCACAAGGGATACATTCCAAGAACCCAGTGAGTGACTAAGACTGCAGAGGGCACCCTACACTATATAAAGTACGTTCTGTTATTACTGTAGATCTTAGCAACCTCAGTATACGTTTTTCCCCCTTAAGTCAAGAGCTTTCAGCTTTTCACTTAAAGGAAGCACTTTATAGCTTCTCTTTGGCATGTCCAAATTTCCAGCAGCTCTTGCACATTGAAGACATTAGTAAGTAAAATAGGGTTACTTTAACATGAACACTTTGATACCATTACAGTCATTTCGATAACCAAACTGGCTACTAAGTGACTAACAGTATATACAGTGTGGATGGACAAAGGGGTGAGTCACTTCCTGGGCAGGATGGAGTGGGATGGTGCAGGACGCTGTGGGGCTCCATCATCCTACTCAAAATAGCTATTTATTTCTGGAATTTTCCACTTAATATTTTTAGGTCTTGACTGGTCATGACTAACTGAAACATTAGAAAGCAAAATCTCAGTTAAGGGGGACTACTGTACACCCCTCTTACATATGTGAAAGTTGTCAGAACCAAAATGGAGTTATTTGTGTCAAACCCAAGGAAGGAAGGAAGAAGGAAAGAAAAAAGGAAGGGAGGGAGGGATGAAGGGAGGGAGGGGAAGGCCCTTATGCACAGATGCAAAGGATAACAAATATTACAAAAACATGTATCTGTAACTAGAACTTTCACCAAGGACTTTCTAGACTGCAGCCAGCCTGCTATGTGAGTCACAAGGACAGCTAGTCAGCTGCACAGAACAACTACCTGACACACTGTTTTCACTAATGAACTGATGTCAGCCACTGAAACCAATGTTCTCTTTGCTGCAAAACAATGTACCTGTATTCTTCACTTTACCTTTTAAAACTCATCCTCCTTTGCCTCCCAGAATATGCCCATAGTTCACCAGAGCATTTGTAATCCCCTTGCATTATCTTTGGAAAATCTTTGTTATTTATATTTGCACATAATAATCAGTGCTTCTCAAAGTTTCTTTGGTAGAAACACCACTTTTTGGTATGCAGTGTGTGTGGGGGGGGGCGGGATGTTTTTATTTTATGGTACTGAGGATAGAACTCAAAGGCACTCTGCCCTCAAGCTACACCCAAAGTGTGATTTTGTTTCTTCTTTTGAAACAGGGTCTTGCTAGGTTGATGAAAGTCTCACTATTTGCTGAGGTTATCCTTGAATCTGTGATCCTCCTTTCTCAGCCTCTCAGGTACTGGGATTACAGGTGTGAGCCACCTCACCTGGCCTGTGTGTGGGGGTTTTGTGAAAAAGAATTCTGTGATAGATTTCATCCCATTAATTTTTATGATTACTAACTGCCAGGCACAGTTATATGCATGTAAATGTTTGGGGAATCTATAAATAGTAAAATGGATTTTTATGCTATAAAATCTTATTTGCATACTGTTTTTAGTATGTAAATAAGCCCAAGAGAAGGGCTATAGTTTCCACTGTCTTCAAATTTTATTATACTATTGAGAAACACTTGAGTATACATTTGAGGATCCAGAAAATCGCACTGTGGAGCCAGGCGTGGTGGCACACACCTGTAATCTCAGTGCTTGGGAGGCTGAGACAGGAGGATCGCAGGTTGGAGGATGGTCTCAGCAATGCAGTGAAACCCTCAGCAACCCAGTGAGACCCTGTTTCAAAATAAAAAATAAAAAGGGCTGAGGGTGTAGCTCGGAGGTAGAATACCCCTTGGTTCAATCCCCAGTAAGATAGATAGATGATTGATAGATAGATAGATAGATAGATAGATAGATAGATAGATAGATAGATAGATAGTTGATAAATGGACACAGGGGCATTTATCTCCCACACCCAATGAACCACACCCTTGTGTAATCTTGCCAACACTGAATCCAGGCTGACTTGTGACTTAGCCAACAAAGTGGAGAAGAAATAAACGGGTCTCCATTCCAGGCTTCTGTCTGAGAACTTAAAGTATGGCTACCTTGCTGGAAAAATTCCATGAAGATGCCACATGAAGAAAGAGAAAACAACCAAAGAAGAACTGAAGTGCCAGACCTCTGACCTCAGCTGAACACTCTTAGCCGACCTCATCACATGGGCCATCCTAGCTAGCGCAGCGGACATGTAGGTGAAGAAACCATCTTGGACATTCCAGTCCCAGTAGTTATCAGGTGAGATAGAGACAAGTCATCCCTGTATACCCTGGCCGCATTCCTGACCCACAAAACTGTGGGAGATTAAATAAAGTGGTTTTTGTTTATTCTAATCCACTTCTATAACAAAATGTTTGAGGCTGGATAACATTGCAAAGAAAAGAGGTTTATTTAACTTACTGTTCTCAAGTTCCAAGAGCATGATGCTGGCATTGGCTTCTGGTGAGGGCCTCATGGAGAATAGCATCAAGTGGTTTTTAAATCCCCAGTACAAAAAAAAAAAAAAATGAAAGAAGGAAGGAGGGAGGAGAAAGAAATGGAGCTGAAGTCATGAGCCAAAATACATCTTTCCTCCTCTAAATTATTCTTGTTGGGCATTTTGTTCAGAGCAATGCAAACTGACTAACATTCTGAGAAAAGCATCAAGAATCAAGAAATCTAGCTGAGAAATGTGAACTCACTTTATAAAAACGGTTCTTATAACAATCCAGTCCTGCGAGACCTAACCCACTTTTGTGATGAGGATATAAATCCTTCCTAGGGTAGTGACCCCCATCACCTTGCTTTAGGCCCCACCTCTTTTTTTTTTTTTTTTTTTTTTTTTTTTTGGTACAAGGGATTGAACCTAGAGGCGTTCTACCAACCCTTTTTATTACTTTTTGTTTTGAAACAGGGTCTCACTAGATTGCTGAGAGCCTTGCTAAGTTGCCGAGGCTGGCCTCTAACCTGCGATCCTCCTGTCTCAGCCTCCCAAGTAGTGAAACTACAGATGTGTGCCAACAGTCTGGCTTTTTTTTTTTTTTTTTTTTTTTTTTTTTTTTTTTTTTTTTTTTTTTTTTTTTTTTTTTTTTTTTTTTTTTTTTTTTTTTTTTTTTTTGGTACTGGGGATTAAACCCAGAGGTGTTCTACCTCTGATCTACACCCCCAGCCCTTTTTATTTTTTATTTTGAAACAGGGTCCCGCTAATTTGCTGAGGCTGGCCTCAAACCTGCGATCCTCTTGTCTCAGTCTCCCAAGTACTAGGATTTCAGGTGTGTGTCACCCACCGTGGCCAGCTTAGGCCTTACCTCTCAAAGTCTCCACCCTCCCTGGGCATTTCTGCCCCGGGGCCAGTGTGGAGCTTTTGGAAGGCAAATTGCACTCAAGCTATAGCATTGTCTCAGGCCACTAAGTTCTGGGGTACTTTATTAGGTGGCAGCAGGCAAACAAAAAAATCTATTATTTTGGGAAAATTATTGCATGAACAATATATATTGTTCTTAAATTATAGACACATGTATGCTTCAGAAATGACTCATTTTGGAGGAAATGCCTTAAATATCATTTATAAACACTTAAATAACTTCACTGTTTACTACAATCATTTGCCTTTCACTTATCTTTCTTTTTTTGTACTGGAGCTATACCCCCAGTCCTATTTAATTAAATTAATTTATTCATTTATTTGTTTGTTTATTTATTTATTTATGTGGTATTGGGAATGGAACCCAGGAGCATTCTACTTCCGAGCTATACCCCTAGACCTATTTTATTCTTCTATTTGGAAACGGGGTCCCACTAAGTTGCAGAGAGCCTCACTAAGTAGCTGAGGCTGGCCACAAACCTGCAATCCTCCAGTCTCAGCCTCCCAAGTACTGGGATTACAAGCATGTGCCATAATGCCTGGCTTTTATTTTTATTTTTGAAACAGGGTTTTGCTAGGTTGATGAGAGTCTCAATACTTTCTGAGGCTATCCTCGAGCCTGCAATCCTCCTGTCTCAGCCTCTCAAGTATTGGAGTTATAGGCATGTACCACTACATCAAGCTTTTTGGCTTACTTTTGTAAAATTTAAAACCAAATCAGGAAAGTTATGAAGTATGTATTCACAGAGAAACCAATTTAATTGTGCACATGTCTTACAGTAAACAAAATTAAAATACTTTCATACAGTAAGGAACTAAGGAAAATTGAACTTGAGACATCCATTGGTTTATGAGGCAAATCTAATTTAAAAGCACATCTGCTTATTTATGCTGCAACAAATCTTCAATAACAATTAGGAAATTATAAATGCCTAACATAAAAACAAGTCATAGAGCTGGGTGTAGTGGCACACACCTGTAATCCCAGTGCTTGGGAGGCTGAGACAGGAGGATCACAGGTTTGAGATCAGCCTCAGCAACTTAACAGGACTCTCAGCAAACTATCAAGACCCTATTTCCAAATAAAATATAAAATAGGGCTGGAAGTGTAGCTTAGAGATAGAATGCCCCTGAGTTCTATTCCCAGCCCCCCCTCCCCACTACACACACACACACACACACACACACACACACACACACACAAGTCATGGAACATTATCCTGTTATTTACAAGACTTGGGTCTCTAATTATTTGTCCAATGGAATGTAAAGTGCGCTAATTAAATATAGTGCTCCTTCTGCCCCTCCTCCTTTCTTCTTTCCCTTTGTGCAGCTTCCTCCCCATGATGTCTAATCCTTTTCTCCCGGGATGTTCAGAATACTGAGTAGGTCACCTGTGTTTTTGTGATGTAGGATTCAGAAAAACCCACACATTCATTTCCAGCAAGCCCCTCAGAAACCCAGATGTTGCATTACAGCACAGTGACAGTTGAAATCCTCCCCAGTTCAGGATCTGCGCCTTTCTATGCTGGACTGTCCAGCAATGCAGATGCACAGGATCCTAACCACAGCTCTGCACTCCCTACGCTGGGACTGCCTTCTTCTTGCTCACTTTATTAGACACAACTTCCTGATATTCACCCAGAAATTATTCCACATAAATATTTCAGCCAATGAAAATGACTGAAGCAGAGTTGTAGAATGAGAATTTAAATAGATAAGGTGAGTTTTTATTTTGGAATTAGAAGAACACAAGTGAATATAATATGAAAAGATGTACTAACAAAAGGCAAATGCTCTCCTGGGCCTTAACTCACAGTCGCCAACACAGCAAGTCCCCAGGCCCTTAGCTCTCACTCACTGTTGTGATTTGTGCTTTCTTCACTGCGCCACTTATGTGTTCTCTTACCTGCTACAGTAACTCGCCCTTGTCACAAAGCAGAGATGTTTATACAAGGTTGGGGCATCGTTATGAAAAGCTAACAGTTGGCTCCAGCTGCCAGCTGACCTTGCCTTTTCCAGGAGTTAAAGTGCCTCACAGGGGGGAAAAAAAAAAAAAAAAAAAAAACCAACCCCTTTTGGAATGTACCTAAACTCTATCCCACCTACCACCCTCCGTATAAATAAAACCCGTGCTCTCCTTTAGGAGCCACCTGACACTATTGGTCAGTCCTGTGCCTCCCAGATAAAGCCATCGCTGTGAGCCTCTGATCTTCTGATGAATCAGAAGGGGGCTGCGTCATATCTAAGAGTTTGGAGGTCAGAGACGGGTGATGTTGCATGCTGTCATCCCGTACTTGTTTGCTTGTTCTTTTTGTAATAATGGGAATTTATTTTTTATTTTGAGATAGGATCTTGCTAAGTTGACGAGGCTGTCCTTGAACTTGGCAATCCTCCTGCCTCAGTGAGTCACTGGGATTATAGGCGTGCACTATGGAACACAGAGGTTTTAAGGTGGATTCTCTGGATAAGCTTTTTGAAAACCCATTTCCCTGTCTCAGCAATTCCTGACCCAGATCCACGTGGTAGAAGCTACAAAACTCACTTTCCTGTTCTCACTTGCATCCAGCTGCTGGCCTGGGACCTAAGCTCCGACAACCACACACACACACCCATGTGAGATATCAAATCAGACCCAGGCATGCGGCGACGAGGTAGGAGCTGATGGAAATCCGCTGCTCCAGCGAGGAGCTGAGACGGCATCTTTCGTGGTCAGAATGATGGAGAGCCGGTGCCTAGAGTGCAGCATGAATGGCATGTGCTCAGCCCCGGGGTCACTGCACGGTTACTGACACACTCAAGGGTCACTGGAGCACCGTTCCTGACTACATGGCCCCTAAGTGTGATTGCTAGCTCTCCAAAGATTTTCTGAGCTATCTAATATTCTTTAATAAATATCTTTTTTCTCTTAAATTAGGAAGCTATTTTTTAATTTATAAACTAAGGTATTGATTGATACAGTGACTATTAGTTTGTTGGAGTAAAGTACAAAAAACAAAACCTTTGTACAAACTACAAAAGACTGGGCTTAAATACCAGAAAGGTATTTCTTCACAGTTGTGGAGGCTAGAGGTTGGAGATGGGGGTGCTCTCTTCTGAGGCCTCTCTCCTCGGCTTCTAGAGGCTTCTAGAGGCTTCTAGAAGGCTAGCATCTTACTATATCGTCACATGTTCTTCCCCCTGTGACTCTCGGTGTCCAAATGTCCTTTTATAAGAAGACTAGTCATAGAACAGGCACACTGTAAAGACCTGTTTTAAGTTTACTATGTCCTAGATATTGGAAATTGAAACATTAACACATGAATTTGGGGGATGAGGGACAGAGCTTGGTGACAGTTACCATAGCTGTGGTTGTGATCACAAGGAGAACCAAGAATTGAAGAGAAGAAATTTATGGAAATTTACCATTGTTACTAGAGAAGCTAATGGACCCACTCTACAAATGAAAGCAATGTACTCTAATATTTGTGTTTTGTTTTGTTTTGTTTATTTTGTTTTGTTTTGTACTAGGGATTAGATCCAAGGGTGTTCTTCCTCTGATCCACACCTCCAGCCCTATTTTATATTTTATTTTGAAACAGTCTCACTAAATTGCTTGTGGACTCATTAAGTTGCTGGGGCTGGCCTTGAACCTGCAATCCTGTTCAGCTTCCCAAGTGCTGGGATTACAGGTATGCCCTACCACATCCAGCTGAGTCCTATAATATTTGAATATTAAATTCTTTACATACCAAAATTTGGCAAGAGTATAAAATTGATGTAGAAGGGAAAGTAGGTTACTGAGAGTCTTGCTATGTAGCTGAGGCTGTCCTCAAACCTGTGATCATCCTGTCTCAGCCTCCCAAGTTCCAGGATTACACGTGTGCACTACTGCACCACACTGGTTACAATTTCAATGAGTCAAGATCCTAGGTACATTTTGAAAATAATCTGTTTATATTAAAGACAGGTATTTTGGAGCAGGGTGTGGTGGCACACACCTATAATCCCAGTACTTGGGAGGTTAAAACAAGAGGATCAGGGATTTGCCACCAGCCTCAGCAATTTGGTGAGGCCCTCCACAACTTAGTGAGACCCTGTTTCAAAACAAAAACTAAAATATAGCTGGGGATGTAGCTCAGAAGTAGAACACCCCTGGGCTCAATCCCCGGCAACACACACATACACACACGCACACACACACACACGCACACACACACACACACACACACACACACACACACACTTTTTTATTATTTTGTTAGTGCATTGCAATTATACATCATAGTGAGATTCAGTGTGATAAAATAATACATGCACACAGCTCTTGCTGTATTGCCTCTACTCCCCATCTCATGCTCCCCTCCTCCCTCTCCATACATCAGTGAAATTAGTAGATTAGTAGTAATACCTTCATATATTGCCATAGCCTTTTGAACAGTTTCCTTCTCTCTCTCTCTCTCTCTCTCTCTCTCTCTCTCTCTCTCTCTCTCTCTCTCTTTGTTAGTGCATTGTAATCATACATCTTTGTTGGGTACAAGCTGGTAGAGGCATACATGCACACATCTCTAATTTAACCCTTCCCCAATGCCTGCTGAACAGTTTCCTTCTTTTATCCTCCTTCCCCTCCCTAACTCCCTCCTCCCATCTCTACAGGTCTCGCAATACTTTTTTGTGTGTGTGTGGTACTGCGAATTGAACTCAGGAGCATTCTACCTCCAAGCTACACCCCCAACCCCATTTTTTATTCTTTATTTTGAAACAGGGTCTCATTAAGTTGGGGAGGGCCTCACTAAGTAGCTGAGACTGGCTGCGAACCTGAATCCTCCAATCTCAGCCTCCCAAGTACTGGGATTACAAGTGTGCACCACCCATGCCCAGCTTCTCAATACATTTTTTAAAAGTCCCTTATTGCTCCTATTTTCTCTACAGCTTTCATATATAAGAGAAAATGTATGACCCTTGACCTTCTGAGACTGGCTGATCTCAGCCTAATATTCTCTGGTTTCATCCATTTTTCTGCAAATGACATAATTTTGTTGTTTATGGTTGAGTAGAATTCCTTGTGCTTATACACCACATTTTCTTTATCCATTCATCTGTTGACGGACACCTGGGTTGGTTTCATACTTTTGTTATTGTGAATTGTACTGCTATATACATGGGTATGCATATATCACTACAGTATTCTGACTTTAATTGTTTTGGAAAGATACCAGGGAGTGGTATAGCTGGTCATGTGGTGGTTCCATTCCTCGTCCTATGAGGAGCTTCCATGTTGATTTCCACAGTGGTTGGACTGACTTATGATTCCACAACTATGTATAAGAAGTTCCTATTTCCTCCCATCCTTGCCAGCATGTGTTATTTATTTTTTATTTTTTGGTGCTGGGTATTGAACACAGGGACATTCTACCTCTAAGCTACATCCCCAACCCGATTTTATTCTTATTTGGAAACAGGATTTTGATAAGTTGCCGAGAACCTTGTTAAGATGCTGAGGTTGGCTTTGAACCTTCGATCCTCCTGCCTCAGCCTCCCAAGTACTGGGATTATAGGCATGCACCACCACGCCCGGCTTGTACTCCATTCTAACTGGAATTAAATGAATCTCAGTGTAGTTTTGATTTGCATTTTCCTAATTGCTAGTGATGTTGGACAGTTTTTCATATATTTATTGGCCAATTGTAAGTATTTTGGAATAATCTCTTTATGTTATACTAATGTTATAGGGCTAATTCTAAAGGTGAACACTAGATGGCAACATTTCTAAATCGTGCTATTTTCCTAAGAAGGTCTTTGACCATAGGAAATGCTGACTCAAAAACGGGAGCCTGTAATTCTTTTTGTTTGTTTTGTTTATTTTCAAGGATTTTTTGTTGGGGAGGGTGTTACTTTTGTTTTGTTTTAGTTACTCTAGTGGGATACAAGCATATTATTCTTTAATTTCTTAAACCTTTTTTTTATTTAAAAAGTCTTTTACATCATCCCATAAAAGTAAAACTCTATGGTATTTCACTCTTAAATCTACTTATATCTCATGTGATCACTAGTTTTTATTTTATTTATTTATTTATTTATTTATTTATTTATTTATTTATTGCAGTACTGGGGGTTGAACTCAGGGGCATTCTACCTCCGAGCTACACCCCCATCCCTATTTTTTATTCTTTATTTTGAAACCAAGTCTCACTAAGTTGCGGAGTGCCTCTCTAGGTAGCTGAGGCTGGCCACGAACCCGGATTCTCTGGTCTCAGCCTCCCGAATGCTGGGATTACAAGCGTGCGCCACCACGCCCGGCTACTAGTTTTTATCTTTAATTTTTTTCTGATTTTGTTTTTCTTAAATAATAAATCTAAATTTGAATATATATTATGTCATATTCTGTTTGTGGCATTTAAAATAGATTCTATTCTTTGAAACTGGTAAGAAATTTTTATTGAATTTCATGGAGATTCAGAAATGATATTATATATGGTAGTCATTAAAAAAGATATATATACCAGTTGTGGTTCATGCCTATAATCCCAGTACTTGGGAGGCTGAGACAGGAGGATCACAGGTTCAGGACCAGACTCAGCAACTTATCAAGGCCCTTTGCAACTTAGTAATACTGTTTCAAAATAAAAAATTTTTTAAAAAATTAAATAAAATAGCCAGGCATGGTGGCCCACAGCTTGTAATTCCAGTACTTGGGAGGCTGAGGCCAGAGGATCACAGGTTTGCAGCCAGCCTCAGCTACTTAGTGAGGCCCTCCACAACTTAGTGAAACCCTGTTTCAAAATAAAGAATAAAAATTGAACTGGGGAGAAAAAGAAGGAGGAGGAGGAAGAAAAGGAGGAAGAGGAGGAGGAGGAGGAGGAGGAGGAAAGAAGCAAGAGAAAGACAGATATTTAGAAATAAATTCAGATCGGCTAATAATTGTCATAAGCATAAATGAAGTATATGCACCAATTAAACCTCTGAGTGTATTTAAAATTCCAGCTAGATGGGAATTGGGGAAGGGTTAAATGAGAAATGTGGGCACATATGCCTCTACCAGCTTGTACCTAACAAAGATGTATGATTACAATGCACCAATAAAAAATAGAAAATAAATAAATAAATAAATCTTACAATTTTTCAAGAAAAAAAAAAGTTTCAGCTAAATATTGTTTAGAAGTCAGGGGCATAAAACATAAGGCTATATTAAGGTTAAAATAAAGTCAGTGAAAAGATATACTTGGCAAATACTAACCAAAAGAAAATTGGTGCATCTCAGTATAGTTTTTATGACCAAAAAAATAAAAACAGACCACCCTAAAACATTATTATTTTTATTTAATTAATTAATTAATTTATTTATTTATTTATTTTGCGGTACTGCGGATAGAACCCAGGGGCATTCTACCTCCAAGTACACCCCCAGCCCTATTTTTTATTCTTTATTTTGAAACAGGGTCTCACTAAGTTGCGTAGGGCCTCACTAAGTAGCTGAGGCTGGCCTCGAATCCGGATCCTCTGGTCTCAGCCTCCCAAGTACTGGGATTATAAGCATGTGCCACCACACCCGGCTCCACCCCAAAACATTATTAAGGAAGCTGAGTTAATCAAGAAACTTTAATAAGCCAGAGACTTGAGACAGGAGGATCACAGATTCAAGGACAGTCTCAGCAAGTAGAGAGACTCCCAGCAACCTAGTGAGACCCTGCTTCAAAATGAAAAATAAAATAAAATAGGGCTTGGGGGGGAGGGTAGCTTGGAGATAGAATACTCCTAGATTCAATCCGCAGTACCACAAACACATCAATTTTTATTTGATATACAGTTGATTAAAAAAAGTCTTAAAATATAAAGCATACCTGATAGAATAACAGGATGCAATTGACAAATCTACCTTATAATAGAAAAATCTAAAAATTCATTCATTCAATAAGTATTTTTTTGTATGTGGTACTGGGGATTAAAGTCTGGGGCATTCTTCTTCTGAGCTACACCCCAGCCCTATTTTCTATACTTTATTTTGAAACCGGGTCTCACTAAGTTGCAGAGGGCCTCACTAAATAGCTGAGGCTAGCCGTGAACCCGGATCCTCTGGTCTCAGCCTCCCAAGTACTGGAATCACAAGCATGCGCCAACACGCTCGGTTCAATAAATATTTTTGAGTGTCTAGATGCTAGGGACTTTTCTAATCATTGGTAATATTTGTGAATATTGGTAATAATTGTGAATATTGGTAATCAAGTCATAATTGACTATAAATAAAACATAAAAATCCTCAACTTTTTAGAGCTTACATTATAATGGAAAGAGAAAACATACAAATATATAAATACAGTAAACCCTGTGAAAATACACCCAGGCTATAATGAATTTTTTTTTTTTGTACTGGCAACTGAACCTAGGAGCATTTTACCTCTGTGCTACACTCCCACCTTTTTTGTTTGTTTTGAAACAGGGTCTCACTGTGCTGCTGAGGACCTTGCTAAATTGCTGAGCCTGTCCTTGAACCTGCATCAAGTCAGTACTGGGATTACAGGTGTGTGCCATCACTCTGGGCTGGATATAATGATTTCTGAGACTATAGAATGAATGACTTGCTCCCACCCACCACTACCTTCAATGTAATGACAGGGAGGAGGAATAGTGTTCTTGTGAGGTTGAGGACAAATGTGGCATAAGGTGGACGGGACAGCCAGGCAGGAAAATAGCACAAAAGCCAGAGGGAAGGTAGAGTTTCGGTCCTGCAAGCTCGGCAATTGCCCTTCTATATGCAAGGCTGAGCCAGCAAAATTAGTGGTATCCAGACAGGAATTTCCTGGAGTCATTAATGCTTTCCTGAAGTTCCATCAACTATAGGCCCTGAATCATGGTCACCAATATTTAAGGTGGACAGTTGCCACCAGATGGTGCCAAGCTGCAGTGAGGACCAGGATGGATTTGGATAGCGAAGCAACATCCCCAGGTCTGTGCAGACACTTATTTATTTTATTAATCTCACTCTGGAAAACAAGAAGAATATATCAAAGGCAAAAGTTTGGAATGGAAGACAAAGGACTTTATTATTTTATAAACAATATGATAGCAATATAAACAAATCCTAAAAGCAAATTATTAGAAACAATAAGTTTACCATAAAATCATTATGCAAAATTTAGCTGCATTTCTATAAAATCTAACAAGTACTCAGTACACATTTTTATAATACAACAAGTAGAAAGTATAATTTAAAAAGAGATTATAGCCAGGTGTGATGGTGCATGCATGTAATCCCAGTAGGAAGCTAAGATAGGAGAAGCACAGATTCAAAGCCAGCCTTAGCTGTTTAATGAGACTCTCAGAAATTTAGTGATCCTATTTCAAAAATAAAAAATAAAAAGGGCTGGGGGGATAGCTGAGAGGAAGAATGTCCCTGAGTTCAACCCCAAGTATCATAATAAAAGAAAGAGGGAGAGATTGATTCTGTTTAAATAGCTAAAAAAATAAAATATCTGATAATAAATCTAATAAAGGAGTATAAGGCCTACACAAAGATAGCTATAAAACATTATAAAATACTCAGAATTCCTAAGTAAATATAGAAATATGCTGTATTCATAAAAAGAAAGAACCAATTAAAAAATAAGTCAAATTTCCCTAAATTGACAGAACTAATGCAATTCCAATCAGAATATTAGTAGACATTCTTGGGAAATATAACAAGCCAATTCTGAAATTTGCATGGAAAAACAAGAATATTCTTAATAAAAAAAGGGAACATGGCCAACCAGATACTGAAACTAATAAGCCGGGCATGGTGGCTCACACTTGTAATCTCAGTACTTGGGAGGCTGAGACCGAAGGATCACAAGTTTGAAGCCAGCCTGAGCAACCTAGAGAGGCCCTCAGCAACTTAATGAGACCGTATTTCCAGATAGAAAACAAAATTGGTCTGAGGGTGTAGCTCAGAAGCAGAGTGATCCTAGGTTTAATCCCCAGTACCCAAAAGGAAGAGGAGGAGGAGGAGGAGGAGGAGGAGGAGGAGGAGGAGAGGAAAAATCAAGAAACACAAAGATAGGCTGAGGAACTAGTTCAGATTAAAGGAAACAAAAAGGGCATGACAATTAAATGTAATATGTGACCCTGAATTAGATCCTGTACTAGGTGAGAGAAGGGCACAGAAGGTCAAAGTGGGATGGTTTTAAAGGATATTTTATTAGGACAGCTGGTGAATTTTTAAAATGTACTGTCAATTAGATATAGTAATGTATCAGTGTTAAATTTTCTGATTTGGATAAATGACTGTTCTTGTTTAAGTATTTTGTTACACAAATATATTGCATCTGCAACATATTCTCCAGTGGTTCAGAAACAATAACAGTGTACATGAAAAGAGAGACTGAGATAAAAAAAAATGTGATGAAATGACAATAATGTTGAATCTAGAGAAAGGTTCACAGAAATTTTTATAATATTTTCAAAACTTTTCTGTACTTTAAATTCTTTTGAAATTAAGCATTGAAAAATAGCAAGGGAGCTAGATGTGGTGGCGCATGACTGTAATCCCAGTACTTGGGAGGCTGAGACAGGAGATTGCAGGTTCCAGGACAGCCTCAGCAACATAGCGATATTCTCAGCAACCTGGTAAGACCCTGTTTCAAAACAAAAAATACCAAAATAGCTGGGGGTGTAGCTCGGAGGTAGAAAGACCCTGAGTTCAATCTCTAGTACCACCACAAAATAGATAAATAAAAGTAGCAAGGAAATAGTAAGTACGAAACCGAAAACAATGGTTAGCTCAGGAAGACAGAGGAGGGAAGATGGTGGAAGGAGAAAGGTGCACATAGGTGGATGGTGCTGATGAGGTTCTAATTCCTGAAAAGACAATGGAATTGTGGACATTCATTGTATCATTTAGCTTTAACAAATAGACATATATTATATGTATATTTTTATATATCAGCGATTATATCTTTAAGGATAAAGATAAAAAAGAGCTAACCATGTGTCTGGTTAGCAACGTATATGCATGAGGCATCTGACTTGGAGTATGTTTATCTTTCTGTAGATAAAGTTCCTCATGTGGAAAAAAAGAATTCAAAAGATCCACCAAAGATTCATCAAAAGATTCATTTTGTGAAAATGCTTGGCAGCAAGTGCTCATTAAACAGTAGCGGGTGATGTTATTGTTATTTTTTATGACAGGACAGAGATAAGTGTTGCACCCCTACAATGGTGGTCTCGATAAAGCAATGAAGGTTTAGAATAGTCTTTATAGTCAACTGGCAGGGCAGCTATCTAGAAAGTGAAATTGAGCTAATATTGCAGACCATCACATAGTTATAGAGCCGGGGAGCTTTATGTATTTTTTTTCCCCCAGCTGCACTCCTAGTCTGAAGTAAGACTTGGAGAAAACCCTTTATTGAAAAGTCTTGAGGAAGCCAGTGAAACAGAAAGAGATGCGGATAGAACTGGTCAGTGATACTGCTTATGAGGTAAGCTGTACCATTTCCAAAATTCTGGTTAGTAGAAGACATAATTTAGTAGATTAACTAGAAACTGCATGAAAGCATGCCTAATAGAAGTATAACTTTCCAACACAGTATAAGTGAATCTGTTTCTAATTTTTCTATCAAATACAAAATTATTCTTGTCAGGTGTGGTGGCACATATTTGTAATCTCTATTCTTGGGAGATTGAGACAGGAAGATTGTTGCCTCAGCAACTTAGTGAGACTCTATTGCAAAATAAATAAAATTGGGCTGGGAATATAGTTCAGAGATAAAATGTCCCTGGGTTCAATCCCCTTGTTGTTGTTGTTGGTTTGAGGTATCCTTATGTGATATATGTACATCTATCTTGAACAATTCCCCTATAGTTTACCTTTTTTATATGCCAAAAGCCTAAACAAAGTGAAAATCAATGAATCAAATATGTATTGAGCAGCCACTTCATTTAAGGTTAGTTTTACTGAACAGAATGTAATGAAAAGAAACCACTATAAGCAAATTCATGATTGATTGGACATTTAATATTTTAGCATCAATTGCTTTATAAGAATGGGCATATGACCACAGCTAATTTCAACCCATTAAACCCAGAAAGTATGAAGAGTAGAGCAATATGATGACATTTATGTATAACTACCAGTCAATTCAGTGAAGAAAGTAACATCCATTATTTGGTATTACAAAACTCAAATGATTTCCTATATTGGTAGTAAACAAAGACAACCTGTCACTCTAAGACACTAGAAACATTGCCAGTGAACCATGGCACCATAGCTGTTGGTGTGTGGGAAGTATTTTTGGTCATTTGCTTTCAACAAAGCTTTCATTGCTTAAATATTAGTGATTTATATTATACATCAACTATTTGTATTTTGCCTTATTTTTCTATCAATACGGTAATATTAACCTACAGTGTTAGCCATCCTTTCTCCTTTCCTCACTTTCTGTACTAAATGTTAACAACTCTACAGATAAAGGCAGGTAGTAAAGACAGGGGATTTCAGCAGGGGCTGGTGGTGCACGCCGGTAGTCCCAGTACTTGGGAGGCTGAGACAGGAGAATCACAGGTTTGAAGCCAGCTTTGGCAACTTAGTGAGTTGCCCAGTTTCAAAAAATAAAAAAGGCTGGTGGTGTAGCTCATAGTCAGATCACTCTTGGGTTCAATTCACAGTATCATACACACACACACACATATATTATGATGGGGATGTAGATCAGAGGTAGAACACTCCTGGATTCAAACCCCAGTACTACTACTACTAATAATAACCCCAAGCAATAATAATAATAATAATAATAATAATAATAATAATAATAATAATAATAATAAAAGAAGAAGAAGCCAGAGATGGTGGTGCAGAGCACCAGTATTTGGGAGCCTGAGACAAGAGGATTGAGGGTTCAAGCCTCAGATACTTGGCAAGACCTTGCTTCAAAATAAAAAAAAAAAAATAGGTCTGGAAGTGTATCTCAGAGATTGAGCACCCCTGGGTTCAATCCCCAGTACCACAGAAAATTTAAAAATAAATAAATAGAGAGATTTTCAAAGAAACTCTCTGAGTTGCATGTACAAGAATTAGTGACCTTGACCACTATCTTGTTTCCCTCTGACAGGTCTGCAGCGGCCCCTGTGTCCTCCAGAAAGAGAAAGTAGAGAAGTTACGATTGAGAGAAGCAATCATAGAGCAATTGGAGACCATGGGGAGGAATGATGCTTACAGAGAAAGAGGAATGATGAATTTGAATCTATATAGCAAGCTGACTCTGCAGAGGCACCAGAGGAAGGAAAGAATTTCCAGGGAATGATAAAAAAAAATCATCTGTGACCAACAAAACATCATATGTTCAAACAGCTCAAAGCATGAAATGCTGCTCTCACTTCCAGGAAAACAGAGAGATAATGTCCCAATTCATTACTTATACTTCTGCCAAAATTACTTTTGGAAAAAAAATTTCAAAGTGAGTGATAAAGGAAGAATAAATACATTACCAGCATAGGATTTTAAATATTGGCAATAGGGGCCTCTGATTGAACCTGAATAGATATATCACTTCCATTCTCTTTTGAATGCCAATTAAAACAGCAATAATATTATTTATACTATACTGGTGCCAGACATGGTGGCATATGCCTGTAATCCTAGTACTTGGGAGGCTGAGTAAGGAGGATCACAGGTTTGAGGCCAACCTCAGCAATTTAGTGAGACTCTCAGGAACCTAGCAAGACCCTGTTTACAAATAAAAAATAGAATCATTCTGGAGTTCATTCTGATGAACTCAGAGGTAGGATGCCCCTGAGTTCAAGCCCCAACACCACAAAAAAAAAGAATTAAAAAAAGGGCTAGGGGTGAGCTCAGAGGTAGAATACCCCTGGGTTCAATCCCTAGTACCAAAAACAAAACAAAAACTATATAGGCCTTAGAGACCAAAAGAACAGGAGGGAAGACACAGACATGGGGTCAGGAAATATCAACATATTTTGGAGCATGAAGAGCTAATCACTTAAAAGAACAGAGGAACCTGACCCCCTTTCTTTAGAAGGCACAAGGGGAGCCAAGCTGCAAAGGCCCAAGAACTGGGATTTGTAGGAAGTCGAGCACAGTTGGCTTTAAGAGACCTGTTTGTAACTCTGCATAAGAGGCGGTTAGGCTCTGAAGAGTGCAGGTGTCGCTCCAAATTCTCAGACTGGAGATTTATTCTTTGTAGAGCCTGAATCAGAAAGGGGCTGGGATTACAGACAGCTGGCACAGAAAAGTTCAGGGGGAGATGTGTGGCTGAGAATAGGTGAATTAAGTAGAACCTATTTATTTGAGACATCAACTCCTAACTCCCACGAACCCCTCTTCTCTGTCCAGGTTCTCAAAACATCTGCAGCCAGGCACACATATACCCCAGGCACAAGACTTGGTTATCTTTCCGTGTAGAAACTGCATGAACCCTGAGAATACTCTGCAGATTCAAAAGGCATTTCCACACATGCAAAGTGTCAAATGGTGAACAAACTAGTGATGAAGCAGCTAGGATTCTGGACACAAGGACTTCCACAAAAAGAGGGGAGCAAGTAAACACACGCACAATTTTAACGGTGTCTATCTCCTATTATTTCAATTATACTAAAGGAACAAAATATATAAAGCAGTGAGACAAAATGCTGTTTTGTTTTCAAGCTGTACATACTCCCTCTTGCCCTACCCCACGGTGAGATAAGCACATCTCCATCTATCTGTAAAGAGAACACTATTCACTCTCATTTCCTGGTCGAGGACTTCACACTATCTCTTGATTTCAGTCAATCCTATTTAATGCATCCAAAGCCAAATTCCTTTCATCCTGGCTTTCAATGCCTGCTCTTTTCTTCCTCTGCTCCCAGCCTACTTATGTAACATTATTTCCCATTAGTATATCATAAGAGACACCTTCTGCTTTAGTTAGACATCTCTCAGAACGCCACATCCGTAGACCGTGCCCACTTCTATCTTTGAGGGCAGGCTATTACCTGCGCACCTGGCATGTCTCCTCGGTTCTTGGCCAAGGTCTTCCCCATCCTTCAGATTGACAAGTGTATTTCTTACCACAATTATAAACTGTGGTCATCTTTCAAAGTTTGATTTTTATTACTAAAACTTGAAAGTACTACTGATCAGAAAAAAAATTGAATAAAAGACACCTTTTATGACTTTTTCAGGCAAAAGGACTTTTTTTTTTAATGGTACTGGGGATTGAACTCAGGGGCAGTCTACTTCCGAGCTACACCCCCAGTCCTATTTTTTTTTATTGTAATAATTCATGCCTTATATATATACATTTTTGTTAGGTACAAATTGATAAAGACAAATGTGCACACATTTCTCATCTGACCCTTTCCCCAATTCCCACCCCGCTCCCTCACCCTCCCTCCCTCTCAAGTTCAGTTCAGTGAGTGATCTTGATATAATTGTGTAAGTACATCATGTGCCATAGGATGCTCTCCCCCCCCCCACCCCCGATCCATTCCCTTCGGTTAAATCAACTTGTTTATCGAGGGTCTCTACTTTTTCATCTGGGAACCCTCTTATGTCCCATCTTCTCCCTAACATCCGCATATTAGGGAGAACATATGCTTCTTTGCTCTTTGTGACTGGCTAATCTCACTTAACATAATGTTTTCCAGTTGCATCCATTTCCCTGCAAAGAACATGATTTTGTTCTTCTTTATGACTGAGTAAAATTCCATTATGTATATATCCCATAGTTTTGTAATCCATTCATCTGTGGATGGACATCTTGGCTGCTTCCATAGTTTGGCTATTGTGAATTGAGCCGCTATAAACATAGATACACATGCATTGGTCTGATAGTTTGGTTTCCATTCTTTCGGGTATATACCCAGTAGTGGTATTGCTGGGTCATATGGTAGGTTCACTCCCATTCGTCTGAGGATCCTTCATACTGTTTTCCACAGTGGTTGCACAAGTTTGCAATCCCACCAACAATGTATTAGGGTTCCCACTTCTCCACACCCTCGCCAGCAGGTGTTGTTGATCGTGTTTTTTATGATTGCCATTCTGACTGGACTTAGGTGAAATCTCAGGATAGTTTTGATTTGCATCTCCCTGATTGCCAATGATGTGGAGCATTTCCTCATACATTTATTGGCCATTTGTATTTCTTCTTTTGTGAAGTGTCTATTTAGATCCTTTGCCCATTTTTTGACTGGGTTATTTGCTTTCTTAGTTGCGATTTTCTTGAGTTCTTTGTATATCCTAGATATTAGACCTCTATCTGAAGTGTAACTGGCAAAAATTTTATCCCACTCTGTAGGCTCTCTCTTGAGGTTCTTGATAGTTTCCTTTGCTGTGCAGAAGCTCTTCAGTTTAATGCAATCCCATGCATTGATCTTCCTTTGAGCTGCTTGTGCTTTTGGGGTCTTGTTGAGAAAGTTTTTACCTGTGCCTATGTGTTCAAGTGTTGGTCCTATACCCTCTTCAAGTAGCTGCAAGGTCTCTGGTCTGACTTCCAGGTCCTTGATCCACCTTGAGTTGACTCTTGTGCAGGGTGAGAAAGTGGGGTTTATTTCCCTTTCCTGCATATGGTTAACCAGTTTTGACAACACCATTTGTTAAAGAGGCTATCTTTTTTCCAGTGTATACTTTTGGCTCCTTTGTCAAAAATCAGTTGACTGTAAGTCTGTGGGTCTGTTTCTAAGTCTTCTATTCTGTTCCATTGGTCTATGTGTCTGTTTTTGTGCCAATACCATGCTGTTTTTATTACTGTGGCTTTGTAGTAGAGTTTAAAGTCAGGTATTGTGATGCCTCCTGCACGATTTTTATTGCTAAGAACTACTTTGGCTATCCTAGGCTTTTTGTTTTTCCAGATGAATTTAAGAACTGATTTTTCTATGTCTGTGAGGAGCGTCCTTGGCAATTTCATGGGTATTGCATTGAATTTGTAGATCAGTTTTGGGAGGATGGCCATTTTGATGATATTTATTCTGCCTATCCAAGAGCATGGTATATCCTTCCATCTTCTAAGGTCTTCATCAATTTCCTTCTTCAGCTTTCTGTAATTTTCCTTATAAAGGTCTTTAACCTCCTTGATTAGGTTTATCCCTAAGTATTTTATTTTTCGGGGTGCTATTGTGAGTGGAATTGCTTTCTGGATTTCTTTTTCGGTTGATTTATGGTTGGTATATAGAAAGGCTTCTGATTTTTAAGATTGATTTTGTATCCGGACACCTTACTGAATTTATTGATCAGTTCTATGAGTTTTTTGGTTGAGTTTGTTGGGTCTTCTAAGTATAGTATCATGTCATCTGCAAAAAGGGATAGTTTTAGTTCTTCTTTCCCTATTTTTACCCCTTTGATTTCTTTCTCTTGCCTTATTGCTCTGGCTAGAGTCTCGAGTACTATATTAAACAGAAGAGGTGATAATGGACATCCTTGTCTTGTCCCTGTCTTTAGTGGGTACTCTTGCGGTTTTTCCCCATTTAATATGATGCTGGCTGTGGGCCTATTGTATATTGCCTCTATGATTTTGAGGTATGTTCCTTCTATTCCAATTCTCTGTAGTGCTTTTAGCATGAATGGGTGTTGGATCTTGTCAAATGCTTTTTCAGTGTCTATTGAGATGATCTTGTGATTTTTGTCTTTGAGTCTGTTTATGTGGTGAATTACGTGTATTGTTTTTCGTATGTTGAAACAGCCTTGCATCCCTGGGATGAACCCAGCTTGGTCATGGTGTATAATTTTCTTGATGTGGTTTTGAATGCGCATTGCTAGTATCTTTTTAGCAGTTTTGCATCTAAATTCATCAATGATATAGGCCTATAGTTTTCTTTTCTTGAGCTGTCTTTATTTGGTTTTGGTATTAGTGTGATGTTGGCTTCATAGAATGTGTTTGGAAGAGTCCTGTTTCTTTCTATTTTACGGAATAGCTTGAGGAGTATTGGGATTAGCTCTTTTAAAAATGTTTTATAAAATTCACTTGGAAAACCATCTGGTCCTGGACTTTTCTTTGATGGTAAACTCTTTATTGCTGTTTCTATTTCTTTAATTGCTATTGGTCGGTTTAAGTTTTCGATATCTTCTTGACTCAATTTGGGGAGGTTGTATGTGTCTAGGAATTTGTCAATTTCTTCTAGATCTTCCATTTAGTTGGAGTACAGTTTTTCAAAATAGTTTCTGACTATCTTCTATATTTCCATACTGTTGGTGGTAATATCTCCTTTTTCATCTCTTATTTTGGTAATTTGGGTTGATTCTCTCTTTCTTTTGGTTAGATTGGCCAATGGTTTATCTATCTTGTTTATTTTTTCAAGGAACCAGCTTTTAGTTTTGTTGATCTTCTGTATTGTTTTTTATTCTCTAATTCATTAATTTCCGCTCTGATTTTCGTGATTTCCTGTCTTCTCCTGGCTTTGGGGCTAGATTGTTCTTGTTTTTCAAGGGCTTTGAGCTGTGTCATTAGGTTATTTAATTGGTGGTTTTCTGTTCTTCTTATGTGGGCACTCAGTGCTATAAATTTCCCTCTTAGTACTGCCTTCAGGGTGTCC
>PVLC010021231.1:0-28237 GCA_004027655.1 Graphiurus murinus
AAAATTCAACAAGGACAAGTATTAAATAATGCAATTTTGGTTTGCTATTCCAAAAAATGAAGCTCTGCTTATTACAATGTTGGCCCACCCAGGTACCTAGGTTAATTGATTTAGCAATCTACTTATCTACTTAAAGGATCCTGCAAATTTGGAACATGTTCTTTTGCACTCCCTTCTGGATCATGTGATAATATCTCTACCTTTTTTTTTTTTTTTTGGTACTGGATTGAACCCAGAGGCATTCCACCCGTGAGCTACACCCCAGCCCCTTTTATTTTGCAGTACTGGGGATTGAACCCAGGGGAATTCTACCTTGGAGCTACACCCCCAGCCCTATTTTTTATTCTTTATTTTGAAACCGAGTCTCACTAAGTTGCGGAGTGCCTCACTAAGCAGCTGAGGCTGGCCGCAAACCCGGATCCTCCGGTCTCAGCCTCCCGAATGCTGGGATTACAAGCGTGCGCCACCACGCCCGGCTCCCAGCCCTATTTTTAATTCTTTATTTTGAAACAGGGTCTCACCAAGTTGCAGAGGGCCTCACTAAGTAGCTGAGGCTGGCAGCGAACCTGCGCTCCTCCTGTCTCATCCTCCCAATACTGGGATTACAAGTGTACGCCACCACTCCCTTTTTATTTTGAAACGGGGTCTCGCTAAATTGCCGAGGCTGGCCCTGAACCTGCTATCCTCTGGTCTCAGCCTCCCAAGTACTGGGATTATTACAGACGTAGGCCACCGCGCAGGGCACCTCCTCTGCTTCGGAGATCTACAAAAGATGCTGGATCTCCGCAGTCAAGAATTAATGTAAACAAAAATATTCTGTAGGAAAGGCAGACCTCCGTCGGCCTTCCGATCCTGCTAGAAGGTGTGGGTTTTCGGGAGGGGAAATACACAGCTCCAGAGGCGTTTGAAGAGGACTTTGGAAAGTGACTACCCGGGGCTTAAAACATGGCAGAAAGAAGAAAGGAGCGTAGGGAGCTCATGGGACCCTGAAGGCAAAACAGGAGCGTTGGAGGATTTGTTGTGTCTCTTCCAGCCCCAGACGTTTCGAAGCACGTCACTTGCGGTAACAAAACTGCAATGCGAAAGTATCCGTGTGTTGTTCTCTCTTCCACTGAGAATGACCTCTTCTTGCAGCGCCAACTTTTCCTAGTGTCACCGCCCGACCTCCACCGCGCCGCGGAGAAAGGCTAGCCTTCTTCCGCGACCGTTTCACGAAAATGGAGAAAACTCTTGGGTCCAAGATCTTCTCGAGCCTCGAATCGAAAGTTAAAACAGGGACTCGGATGTGCACGTCGCGCCTGCCCTTACCTACCGTGAATGGATAATGTACACCGAAGAGGAGGAGCCGCGGCATGGAGGACCACGGCGGGCTGCCGAGCGCCAGGAAAGAACCACCGTGGGGGTGTGTAGGAGCCGGAGCTCCTGGACTCGCTCGGGACAGGCTGGGTGCGCGGTGGGGGTGGGGTGTTCGAACAGCGGGGAAGGGCTGTCTCCCCGGGGTGCTGTTTCTCAGCAAGGATTGTTTGGCTGGCTGCGGGGCGCTCCCCGGGGAGTTGCTGCGCCCCGAAGGCGCACGGCGTGCAGAATGCTCCCGGGCCTCGGCCGGCGTGTGTACGTGTGTGTGCATGACACGGGCCGGACGCGCGCCAGTGCTTGCTCCGGGCGCAGGGAGCCACTGCATAGAGGGCCAGCGCCGCCGGGCGAAAATACCGCGCAAAGCCGGGGCGCCGCGGAGAGCTGGTGCAGAGAACCCAGCGGATGCGCAGACTGGTGTCTGAGCCCCTCCGGCCAGGGCGCTAACGCGGAACCACAGCACCCAGAGGCCGGAGGGTAGGCAGCGACGACGAGGAGGGCCACCGAGCAGCTTTCCACGCATCCCTGGCCGGAACGCGGGCTCCCGGGACCGGCGCGCGTCCGAGCCTGGCAGAGCGCGCGCCACTCGCAACCCGGCGCGCTCCCAGCGCGATCTGGACAACCACAGCGCGGGCGGGTATTAAGGGGGAAGGAGGAGGCGTGGCCTGGCCCCGACGAACCAATGGCCCGGGGAGGGGCGCGCGGGGGGGGCGGAGCTCGTGCGCGGAGCTCCGATTGGCCATCCCGCCCTCCGGTATGCAGATGTGGTGGGTCACGTGCGAGGGGCCGGGACGACTTCCTGTTGGAGGCCGACGCGGGGCGGGGACGGGGGCGCGAGCGCCCCGTCTGGCTGGAGCGGGGGGAGGGGGGTTCTTGTCAGTTAGAGCAACAAGATGGCCGCGGTGGCAGCTCCGCACCTCAGCGCGACGGCCCCGGGAGCCGCAGCCGCCGCCGCCGGCCGTGCCGCCGCGCAGCCCTGAACGTCACCGGGCTGCCCCCGCCGCCCTGTGACAGGCCGCTCCGCGCCTCCACACGCCGCCGCCGCCGCCGCCGCCGCCGCCGCGGGCCCGCCCGAGCCGGATCCGGAGCCCGAGGCGGAGGGAGCGGAGCGGCCCCGCGCCCAGCCCGCCGCCGCCGCCGCCGCCGCCGCCGCCGCCTCGGACCCGGGCCGCGCCGGAGCCGCGTCTCGCCGGGCGCGAGCAGCAGGGCGCGTCGCGGCGTCGCGGGCGCAGGACCTGGACCTGCCGGGACGCGCCGCCGCCCTCCCGCCCGCGCCGGGACCTGAGCCCGCGGCGCCGGCGCTGAGCGGGCCCCCGCCGGCCGAGCGTCCCCGAGGCCCCCGGGCGGCCGTGTGCGCGTCCGCCGCCGCCGGGCCCGCGCCGCCGGAGCCCCGCGGAGTCGCCGCCGGGGACGGAGCCCAGGTGAGCGCGCCGCCGCCGCCGCGCCCCGAGGTCCGCGGCCCTTTGTTCGGCCGAGCCGAGCCGAGCCGGAGCGCCGGCCCCGAGCGACCCGCGTGCGGCGCCGGGCCGGGCCGGGCCGGGGGATGCGGGGCCGCCGAGCGCGCAGCCGGGCCGCCGCCGAGGGGATGCGCGGCGCGGGTGCACGGCCGTTCCTTTTCTTTGAAAGTCATGCAGCAGGGGGAGATTCGGTGCTCCGCGAGCGGCCGCCCGCAGATTTGTGCATCTCCGATGGATGGCATGCAGCCGCGCGTCGGGTTTGGGTTCGGGACCCCCGCGGCGTTGTTTGGGTGAGCCGAACCGGCCCCGCGGGGTGTCGTGCGGGTCGGAAATCAGGTGGACGGGTAACGGTGCCTGGGACTGCGGAGGGAGTAATGCGTCGGAGGCAGACGAGCCGCGCAACGTCTGCGGCGTTATCTGAGAGCGAAACCCGAGCGCCGCGTCGCCACCTCTGCTTTGAGGGATGCCCCGTTTGCACCTTGGCCTGGTGGATGAGATTTAATGAATAGATTCCCGGCTGTTAAAATTGTGCAGATGTGAATGTACGGGTTCCCTGCGCGTCGACCTGGGTGAAGAGGCCGTTGGCGCGAGCGCTGCCCGGAGATTTGGGAATCGTAGTGATCCAATTGTGCTTGGATGCTGTGCGGGAGGAGGAGCCGCTGGGTCTTGGCCGCACCTATTGCGTTCGAAGGCTGTAGACAGTATTGGAGCTTCTGTACGCAATTAGTTGAGTTGTCTCAAACCTTTGCCTCTGCCAGATGAAACCTCCATTTGAGGGGTCTGCTTGGTGATTTCTGGGCGTGAAGTGCGGATTCGGAACTCAAAATGGTGCTCTGTGGATGTCCAACTCCAGCGTCTAGGAGTTGCAAGTTGGAGCCTCCTGGTCGGTGTAGTGCATTGTGTTGCCGAGGTTCGGTTTTTCTCGGGTACCTGGTGTGCACGTTAATGTCCTTGGGTCAGTCTAGGCGGTCAGTTTGTGATCGTTACTGTGAGAGGCTTGCACATCTCTCGATGTAACCTGACCCTGCTTAAGGCTTATTTTTTTTTGCGAGTTATTGCCTACATTTAGAGTCGAATGACTACGTGAATGACTTGAGACACTGGAAACGTGGCTTGAGTAATTTCAGAGGATAGCGATGGCCTGTTTGAACTGAGTAAGGAGTGCTGACAATTATAGTCGCAGATTCCAGACTTCCTTCAGTGCGAAGTGCAAGGATAGATGATAAAACTTAGCCCCAGGCCAGATGAACTTGGTTGCCCTTGAAGAAATTTACATTATTCCAGAACAACAGAGTGGTGCTGGGCTTTGAACGCCTTTCAGTGTGGCATCCCAATGATGCTTTTCTTGGGGGGAAATGATGCAAAATGAGGTTTTAAAAATGACTAGTTAAGTTATATTATCTGAGTTAATTTTCTTAGTGCTTAGGAAGCAAAGTAATGGTCTGAATAGTTGTAACTTTGTTTACCTGTAACAAAAGGGGTTTTTCCTACCCCAGAATCTTTAATAGTTGTGTTTTCATAAGAATAGAGATCCTTAGAATCATTTTCCTCTTACATTTTGTCGTGAGAAAATGATAATTCAGCAAAGTAGTAGTAAAACATACATCACACACTTGATTTAATTATAAGAATCTGATTTTTAAAACCTGGTTTCAACTCTACTTCTGTGCTTCTTGTCCAAACCAATCTGACCATTACCTCAGTTTTATTAAGGTATAAAATTAGATAAGGTTTGACACTGAGACATAATAAAGATTAATCTTAATTTCATTTTGGATTCTGGCAGTTAAATATTCTGGTAGTCTTTTGGGATGTATGTAAACGTTGGTTTTAGATTTTCCTCTTCACAATGTTTATTATTGTTCCTCCCCCCCTTCCCATGGCATAGTCTTAATGCCTTAATAAAGATTATTTTGTAACAGTTTTATATTTATACTTAGTTGGCTCAGGAATTTTGGAATAAGTAGTTGCCATTAGAGGGTTGATTATGGGGGAAGGCAGGATGAATTGTTTCATTTAATGTTCTGAAGTCCAATGATTAAAAAATAACTAAGTCATGGGGGAGTGGATGAGACTTTAAATTATAGTATTTCCCACCAACACCACCTTTTTGTTAAACAGCCAGCTTTACTGAGATAAATTTGTGCTTTTCCAAATGCTGTCATCTGGCTCACTTCCAAAACTAAGCCGAAGGAGGAGGAGGTCAGGGCTGGAATAGGGCAGCCTGTTTCCTTAGTGAAGAGAGCCTTCAATTGGGAGGGATTGGAAGGTAAAATTCCTGTAGTACTGGCTGAGAAAGGGGTGTTTACATCACCACCCCAAAGGCAAGGAAGGGAGTGATGCCCAGGACCCAGAGGAGTGCTGCTACCTTGATATTTTAAAAAAGATTACTAGTGGAAGTTACTTTATTTGTCCACTGTTTGATTTGAGTATATAGAGTATCTTTAGCATCATACAAGTTCCCTAACAGTTAACAGTTTAAAGTCAAGAGCCGTTTAATACTATTTATGGGTCTTTGCTGCCTTCCCCAGTAGGAGTTGGATCCATTAGGTTGTACTTATGTTTTAAATAATGATTTACTCGGTGTTTATTGTGCAAAGGTGATACATGAGAAGATTTTAAGAGGAAATAGATTGGCTGTGAGTTTGAGGCTGTTACCCGCATCAGTATAGATATGAGACTGTAATGACTTGGGGGTGGAGCCACTGAAGCCTGTGGGGAGAGCTTAAGAAGCTGGAAGGAGACAGGGGACTCCCTGGGACGCAGGAGAAGGGCGGTGGGGGAGCAGGGGCCGGCCGAGCCCCCAGCAGGCCCAGCAAGGAAAGTTCTGAGCAAGCTAGGAAGAGCTAGGCAATTTTGTTTTTGTCTGCTTTTCTTTGAAATTGCTTTGGTTTCTTTCCGTTTTGAGACAATCAAATGGGCCTTTACCTTTCATTCAAGCTTTGTCTCAGAGGGTCGTCCTATGTTTTCAATGAGCAATGAGAGAATCTCTTAAAAGTATAGGTGATGCACTATCTTTTACATGATAACTGATTCCACAGTGAGCGTGACTGGAATTAGTTGCTTAGTGAAGACTGTGTGTGTGTGTGTGTGTGTGTGTGTGTGTGTGTGTGTGTGTGTACATACTGGAAATTAAACCCAGGGGCATTTTACCTCAGAGCTACACCCCCAGCTCTTTTTATTTTTTTGTTTGGGAACAATGTCTCCCTAGGTTGCTGAGGATGTCCTGGAACCTGTGATCCTCCTGTCTCAGCCTCCCAAGTACTCACCGTGCCCAGAGATACTTAACATCTTAATCATTTTGTTTGAAGATGTTACAGATTTGAGTAGGGAGAGCAGAATGTCAAATGAGAACTGGCCAGTATTTTGGGAGGGGGGTAGATTTTACACATTTTCTTGATTTAAGCCAGTTTTAATTTTTACAAATTACTTTAAGATAATTGTGCAGTCGTGAAGAGGGTATTTTTCAAAATAATACACAATAAGCTTCCTTCAAATAGACTTTAATGCAACAAATATGTTCCTGTTTATAAAATTTCAGCTTATACACAACTTTTTGAGGAATTGAATTACTTAAAAATACAAAGGTTACTTGCCAGAAATAACTATAACCTTGGGTAGAGAGTGTATGATGTTAAAAGCAAGAAATGTGTGATCCCTGCCCAGGGAATGCATTTGAATACCTCTGTTAAAATAATCACACAAGAGCTGGGCGTGGTGGCGCACGCTTGTAATCCCAGCATTTGGAAGGCTGAGACTGGAGGATCTGGGTTCTCTGCCAGCCTCAGCTACCTAGTGAGGCACTCTGCAACTTAGTGAGACCCTGTTTCAAAATAAAGAATAAAAAAAATAGGGCTGGGGGTATAGCTCAGAGGTAGCATGCTCCTGAGTTCAATCCCCAGTACTGCAAAATAATAATTAATAATAATAATAATAATAATAATAATAAAATCATCATCACCACCACACAAGCAGGCAGGCGCAGGCGTGGTGATGCCTGCCGGTCTTCGCAATACCTAGGAGGCTGAGACTGGAGATCTGCAGGTTGGAGGATTGCAGTGCATGCTAACTTAGTGAGACCCTGTTTCAAAATAAAAATAAAAAGAGGTGGGGGGTGACTCAGAGGTACACCCCGGTATGCAATCCCCAGTACTGCCAAGAAAGAAAGGAAGGAAGGAGGGAGAGAGGGAGAGAATAATCACCTGTAATCCCAGTATTTGGGAGGCTAAGACAGAAGGATTGAAGGTACCAGGCCAGCCTCAGCAACTTAGTGAGAGACCCTGCTTTAAAATAAAAAAGGCCTGGGGGTATAGCTTGGAGGCAGAATGCTCTGGATTCAATCTCCAGTACCCCCCTCCCCACCACGCGAGCCACAACACACACAGTTTCTGTTATACACATCATGCATTTGAACTGTTTGTTTATCTAATGAAAGGTATACTGTGTATATTTTTAATTCTACAACTGTAATATAAGAAGAATTTGCATGTTAAAAGTACAGTGAAAGTCCATACCCTTTGTGCAATTTTTGGAGCTGTACTGAAAATGAATTGGTTTTTTGGCATTAGATGTTTTCAGAGAATGAAGAAGCTGTTGCAGGGATGGAGGGCTGTTTGTTAAGAATGCATTCCTCCCGTGTAGCCCTCAGAAGACTACAGAGCTGTGTGCAGAGCTAGACAATCTGGGCATCCGGCCATGAAACACCCCTGCTACAGCTCAGATAGTGGTGTGTGTTCTCCTGAGCCCAGCTCACTGCAAACCACAACAGGAGGAGCGGCCTTGGGAAGGCAGCCTTCACTGCTGTTTTGAACTCTTAATATTCTCGGTGGCCCTCTGAGTTCCAGCTATGCATTGGATCATTGGGTTTCTGTGATACAGTCATGATTAAGGGTTGGCAAGAATATGGCTTCTGAACCCGGGGGTGGTGGTGCACGCTTGTAATCCCAGCATTTGGGAGGCTGAGACCGGAGGATCCGGGTTCTCGGCCAGCCTCAGCTACCTAGTGAGGCACTCTGCAACTTAGTGAGACCCGGTTTCAAAATAAAGAATAAAAAATAGGGCTGGGGTTATAACTCAGAGGTAGAATGCCCCTGAGTTCAATCCCCAGTACCGCAAAAAAAAAAAGAACATGGCTTCTGAAATTTATGCCTCTTGTAGGCCAATACATTGAAATATTTGCTCCAAGAAATAAGGAGTATTGAGTTGTCTGTCCCACCACCTCTCTCTCTCTTTATTTGCCCATTTGTGCAGTACATCTTTCCTGTTGGAGACAACCTGCCAGTACTCGTGTGTAATCACAGGGCCACACAGCCACATGGCTTTAGAGAAATCACAGAGCCACAGGGTGGGTTCGTCTGACGGCTCGGTTTCCATTTAACTTCCTCATAAGCCTTTCTGACACAAGAACTTTTTAAACTTTTTGCACAAAAATATGAAAAGGGAATAGAATATCTGTATCACTTCACCATTATAAGCTTATAGCAAATTTTTTTTTGTGACCAACATCTCTGTGTAATTATAAATGATCCCCTATGATCCTCCAGGACACAAACACTTGAACAGCTCCTAAAGACCCCTTTTCCCCTTGAGGGGGCACTGGGTATTGAGCCAGGGGCATTCTATCTCTGAGCTATACCCCCAGCCATTTTTATTTTGAAACAGGGTCTCCGAGAGTCTCACTAAGTTGCTGAGGCTGGCCTCGAGCCTGTGATCTGGTGTTTCAGCCTCCCAAGTACTGGGATTACAGGTGTGTACCGCCATGCCCGGCTTGATAAATTGGTAGCATCTTTCCTCTGAAGGCTTGAACTGCAGGCCTACAGCATTACAACATTAAGTCAGATTATCAGTCAGATGATTTCTATCTGTGGCTGAATCCTCTTTCAACATGCACTGTCTTTTGATGTGACTGACTGATACCAAATGCAAATTAATGACAAAGTGATTATTGGGGATATGTGTTTTGTTTGACTCATTTTAAGTGTGCAGTGTAGCTTATTAAGACTAAGATCTCTCACTGCTAAAATACTTGCATGGCTTGAGCCCAGGAAAGGTATTGTTTACTCTTTATTCCCAAAGATAATTTCTTTTTAATTGCTCTTTTAATAATCAGGGAAACCCCAAGTTAAAATAGCAACAGGGACTTAAACTAAGACCTGAAATTAGGAAATGGCAGCGTGAGCACAACATAGCTATCGCCTTTCCAAACATTTCTTCTGGGAACCTATGTTGACAACAGTCGTTCAGAAGGTATGGGGGAGGGGATGCAGAATTATTCCTTGGATCACAGTATGTTTTCTCACACTACATATGAAGTAGAGTGCTGAGAGCCAGGGGGAACAGTGTGCAGGGAAGGCTTTTAATAGGCTTTGTTCTTCAGGAGGCTGCAGGCTGGTGCTTTGAATATGGTTTCTTTTGGTAAGGAGCTTGGTGAGGGAAGAAGGTGTCGGTATGTGAAGGCAGCAAGGGCGTTTTTGTCACTGGGGATGGAATTGCGAGGTGGGGTGGGAGTGGTTAAGGCAGCCAGATCTGTTTTAAAGTTATCCTCAAAGAGGTACAACTAGCCGGGCGTGGTGGCGCACGCTTGTAATCCCAGCATTCAGGAGGCTGAGACCGGAGGATCCGAGTTCGCGGCCAGCCTCAGCTACCTAGTGAGGCACTCCGCAACTTAGTGAGATTTGGTTTCAAAATAAAGAATAAGAAATAGGGCTGGGGGTATAGCTCGGAGGTAGAATGCCCCTGAGTTCAATCCCCAGTACCGCAAAAAAAAAAAAAAAAAAAAAAAGAGGTACAACTATATTGACATCATATTAAATATAACGGTAGTATATACTAAAAAAAAATAAGTTTAGCTGCTATCGGGGCATTTACTATGTTACTGTGTGCCAAGGAGATGAGTATTATGTAATCTTCACGGTACTTCTCTAAGTGACTCTTTCATCATTCCCATCTTATAGATGAGCAATCGTCCCCATCAACCCTGGTAAGTGTGTCTAGGTCCTCTGAGGCCAGAGCCTGAGCTCTTTCTCATCCCTCTGTGCTGCCTTCACAAAGCCAAGCGTGCGCACATCCTTCTCCCTTAACTCACCTCTGCAGCAGCCACAGAGGAGGAGAATGGTCTTCTCCTGGCCCTTCCTGGAGCTGTCTGCCCTGTTGTATTTGAAAAACAGCTAGCAATACATGTTTGCAGGAAGCCACATGCATAGAGGAGCTTAGTGAAAATCCAAGGTGGTATACAATCGTACAGCCATATGCCATATCTCCCCCCTGAAGTTGTAGGTCAAAACATTAGCTAGGCATGGTGGTGCAGGCCTGTAATCCCAGTACTTGGGAGGCTGAGACAGGAGGATCCCAGGTTCAAGGCCAGCCTGGGCTACTTAGTTAGACACTGTTTCAAATCAAAAAAATAAAAAAGGCTTGGGGTATAGCTGGGAGGTAGAACACGCCTGGCTTCAATCCCTAGCAAAACACACACACACACACACACACACACACACACACACACACATTAATGTTTGGGGAAGTTGAGCTACAGACATATGCTTATCCTTATTAGCTGTATTTCCCAAACTTATGTGACCATGAATATGGTTTTTCCTCCGTACTATGTTTTAGCTCAGTAGAGCTAAATTTAATAGAACTTTCAGTTCTATTAAAAATAGAACTAAATGGGAAATGTGGAGAGAAATGCCTAGTTCCTCAGGAGAGGGAGAGAGCCCGGGGGTCCACGTGGACAGACAAGACCTGGCTTGAAAGGGGTCCTGAAGGATTGAGAGAGCGTGCTTGGAGGAGAGGGAGATTCTACAAGGAAGCAAATGGGCAAAGCCGCATCTAGAGAACATCTTGGAACCGGCTTCACACAGTGGCTGGGACATGGTAGAGACTCGGTGCACTGATTGAATACGTGAGCACTGAGGCCCAGCTCGAAGTGGATTTTGTGTTGGCAGGGAGGTTTAGAAAGGGCTATTCTGGGTGGAAATGGCATTGTTTGTGTGGTGGGGAACTGTCAGTGGCTGTTGATGGGTCTGACATGAACCAGGTGGTCTACAGCCCTTGAGCAGAGGGCACGGCACTTAGGCCACGGCTGTTGCGGTGTCTGTGTGAAGTGGTGCGAGCTTGGACAAGCATAATGGTGGGGTGGAACTGAAACGGTTAGGAGAATCTGCAGGACAGAGTGGTGCACCTGGTTGATAGGCGTTTTCAAAAGGAACGAGTCCTAAGAGGCTAATAGTACTTGCCACTGTTCCTGGAACATGCCAGAAAGGCTCTAAGTTAAGTCCTAAAGAAGCTCATGCTGGGCCCAGGTGTGGCTCAGTGGTGGAGACTGAGTCCCCTCCTCAGCACCGCCCCCCCCTTAGAAATGGTAATGTTAAAATGTTCAGTTAAATATACAGTGCATCCTTTTAAGATACTGATCAGGCAAAGATGACACATAAGATAGCAGTTTTAGGAGCATTTATTGTATGAAGTGTTGTATTCTTTAGTAGAGATTTGACTCACAGCATAAATCCAAACATGTAATGAGCCATGTAATAATAGGGTTCTGCTGTGAATTATGGTGAATACTCTCAGTGAAATTGAGTGTTCTTGGTATCATGCCTGTAAAAATTTTCTTCTTTTTTCTTTTTTTCTTGGTACTGGGGATTGAACCCCAGGGGAGTTCTATATACTCCAAGCCCTTGATTTTGAAGTAGGGTCTCCCTAAGTTAACACATGCTGGCCTCAAACCTGCAATCCTCTTGTCTCAGCCTCCCAAGTACTGGGATTACAGGTGTGTGACACTGCCCCTGCCCCTTGCACAGCTTTTTGTATGGGTACCTGGGCAGTTCCTTTTCCTTGAGGCCCGTGGGCACTGCCAGTAAGTGCCCCTAACCAAATTGGGAGGACATGATGCATGACATTTCCTATAGACATTACAATTTTAGGTTTGACAGAAATGTCACAAAATAATCCCTGGTTTGTCTTTCATAGCTCTGGTGACAATCTTTAGATATTAGCCCAGTAGAAAAGTGAGCTTTATAAGAAATGGGATCATTCTGGCCAAACTGGATTGTCTGGTTAGCATATATTAAATTTATTCTAGTCTTCTCTAGGGAGGATTGTGGAAGTAAGATTTTTAAAGGATATTGTCTTGATTTTTATTCTTGAAATCATTTTATATTGACTCATGATTTGAGCACTCCTTCAGTAAAAGTTTTAGGTGGAATTCTTCATTTATTTGTTTGTTTGTTTGCAGTTCTGGAGTTCCAACCGAGGGCCTCATACATGCTAAGCAAACACTCTATCACTGAGCTGCACCTCAACCCCTAAACAAAGTTATTAAATAGCCAACACCCATACCTATCTAACTTTAAGTGGCAGAACTTTGATTAGGTAGATCCTAGGGCCTAAGAAATTTTGTTTCCCTTTAACTTGTGATTTGCTAACTAAATCTTAAATTAGTGAACATCAGTTTCAGAATTCAGCTACCAGGAATGCTCAAGAAATTTCCCTTGCTTCTTATTTGTCTTTCCCACAACCTGTCCACTTTGTCATTTGTTCTCCCGAAGCCTGCACCTGAGGGATGGAGTCGGGGCGTAGTTGGCAGCAGGAGGTGGACAGCACGCTCTTCTTCCTGCACTGTGCTGTGCTGTGCTGTCAGCCCATTGGCTGGGGAAACAGCTGGTGAAAGGATTCCAGACTTCACAGCAGCAGTCCTCATCCAACCCTTATCATGTGCCAATACAGATAATACGATATCATAACATTATTCTCCTCCACAAATGATAGATGAGGAAACGGAGGTACCTTGAAGAGGCCTGGCCTTCCTGCTTCCAGTGACTACCCCTAACTGCTCTGCTGCACCACCACATTCAGACTAACTGAATGATCTTCATTGCCTTTAAAAGTATGAGTGATGGCCGGGCAACACCGTGCCCAGCATCCTGCTTCAGAACAAACCATGAAATACGGCTGGGGCGGTAGGCGGCCTCTGAGTTGAATCTCCAGTGCCAAAATGAGGAGGGGCATCCGAGCGATCTATGGGACCCCAAATTTGACCTGTGTTGTTTGACCTATTCATAAAAATTTAGCAGATGTTACATGTGTCTGATGGATTGGAGATGACAGTCTAGGTAGTATCATTTGGGCCTTTAAAAATATATTAAGAGGCCGGGCGTGGTGGTGCACGCTTGTAATCCCAGCATTCGGGAGGCTGAGACTGGAGGATCTGGGTTCGCGGCCAGCCTTAGCTACCTAGTGAGGCCCTCCGCAACTTAGTGAGACCCTGTTTCAAAATAAAGAATTAAAAAAAATAGGACTAGGGGTGTAGCTCGGAGGTAGAATGCCCCTGGGTTCAGTCCCCAGTACCGCAAACACACACACACACACACACACACACACACACACACACACACACACACACACACCCCTAACTGCTCTGCTGCACCACCACATTCAGACTAACTGAATGATCTTCATTGCCTTTAAAAGTATAAGTGATGGCCAGGCAACACCATGCCCAGCATCCTGCTTCAGAACATATATATACATATATAAAAGTATTTTGATGTGTGTAGTTATATTTGTAAAACCTGATTTCTGATCCTGGCATTAGAAATACAGCTTTGGCAGGAGTGTGCCTATGAGACAAACAGCTCATGGATTACCTTTTTTTTTTTTTTTTGATGGCAGCAGGTTTTTTTTGGAACATTATTTGAAAATTAACATTACTGAAAATTTCAGCCCATTTAAAGGATTCTAGTTTTGATCCCAGTTATAAAAAATGGGCAGAGATTTCTGTAAAAATCTGTGTCACCTTGAAGCTAGCATGCGTTAGTTAATGGGGTGAGCTGGATGTCAGCGCCTTTGATGCAGAGGAACAGCGAATGAATGGGTGATAACTGCCTTTCTTCCATCTAATTCAGCTACTTCCTATTCAATCTCAAATCTCAGTTGGGAAGCAATTTCCCTCACTTGACCCATTTTTCTTCTGCACTGTATCTTTTCCCCTGGTTCTTCAACATGAGAAGTTTGCAGGAGTGGAATGCCCTATGCCTTAAAGACTTAGTGGGTAAGGAAGCTCTGGTACCCTGTTTGGGATGAGCGTAGTATCTTTTGTTTCACTATTTGGCTCTCTGGGTTGGAGGAATAAGTTTTCTTTTCAGAAGAGATTGGTAGAGGATTTGGATATAGAAAAAAACAGGTGGGATGGGGTATAGCTCTTATTTTAATAACGACTTAAGGATACTATAATTTTAGTCAACATAGATAGACTAAGCCTAATGTGAATACATCCATATTATAAAATCTGTTGACCTGGAGACCTAGGTCTTGAATTTGCCCTCAGTTAATCATCAGTAGCACATCTGGCAGTCACAGGTGTGACGTGCTGTCACGTGATGACATTTGTTTCACATCTTCGGCTTAGAGAGTGCTTAAAAAGGCTTTTGTCCACACCACGTCAAATTCTAATTTTCTGAAAGACCTAACATCAAACCAGTCTTTTTTTTTTTCCCCCCTGGTACTAGGGATTGAACTCAGGGGCGTTCTACCTCCGAGCTAGACCCCCAGCCCTATTTTTAATTCTTTATTTTGAAACAGGTCTCACTAAGTTGCGGAGTGCCTCACTAGGTAGCTGAGGCTGGCCTCGAACCCGGATCCTCTGGTCTCAGCCTCCCAAATGCTGGGATTACAAGCACACGCCACCACGCCCGGCTCATCAAACCAGTCTTTATGAGAACTTTTCTGACTTCACTCCTGGTATACTTTCTCTTATCTACTCACTTCTTTGGTGATCTCATTCAGTCTTGTGACTTTAAATACTAGGTGTACACTGAAGATTGCCAGGGTTAGTATCACTGGCCTGGATTGCTTGCCCCCAGGCTCAAGTTGATAAAAGGATATATAAAAAGCATACAAAAAGCCAGGTGTGGTGGTGCACACTTGTAATCCCAGCATTTGGGAGGCTGAGACCGGAGGACCCGGGGTTCGCAGCAACTTAGTGAGACACTCCGCAACTTAGTGAGACCCTGTTTCAAAAATAAAGAATAAAAAAAATAGGGCTGGGGCTATAGCTCGGAGGTAGAATGCCCCCAGGTTCCATCCCCCCAAAAAAGCATACAAATCTGGGAGCACTGGCACATGCCTGTAATTGCAGAACTTGGGAGGCTGAGACAGGAAGATCACAGGTTTGAGGCCAGCTTCAGCCACTTGGCAAGGCTCTTAGCAACTTAGCGAGACTATGTTTCCAAAACAAAAATTAAACTGCACATATTTATGTCAGTCAAGCTGGGTGTGATGGCACATGCCTTTAGTCCCAGTACTTAGGAGGCTGAGATAGGAGAATCACAGGTTTGAAGCCAACCTTAGCAACTTAGCAAGACCCTGTTTCAAAATTAAAAAAAAAGTAAGGCTAGGGGTATAGTTCAGTGGTAGAACGTGCCTGGATTCCAATCCCCATACCACACACACACACACACACACACACACACACACACACACACACACACACAAAATGGGGAAGGTATTGGGGATTGATTAAGACCAGAGATACTGAGCTACGTCCCCAGGCCTTTTTTCTTTAATATTATTTTGAGACAGGTTTTGTATTTAATTTGCCCAGGCTGGCCTCAAACTTTTCATCCTCCTTCCTCAGCCTTCTGGATAGCTGGGAGAACTGGGGTGTGCCACTGCACCCAGCTAAATAAATCTTGACACATCTATGACACTATTGCCGCAGTCAAGATGATGAGCATATCTGTTGTGGTTAGGTGTGTTGCGGGCTGAGGAAGTGTGCTGGAGGGGAAGAGGAGGAATGTTTAAACCGGGCATCACTGGAAAGCTGTGTTGGAGAGAATGCAGAGGCCTCCAATAAAGGCAACTGCATAGCAGTTTTTAAAATATTTGTCATTCTTAGGTAATGGTCTGTTAAGTCTTTTTTTTTTGTGTGTGTGGTACTGGGGATTGAACTCAGGGGCATTCTACCTCTGAGCTATACCCCCAACCCTATTTTTTATTCTTTACTTTGAAACCGAGTCTCACTAAGTTGCGGAATGCCTCACTAGGTAGCTGAGGCTGGCCGAGAACCTGAATCCTCTGGTCTCAGCCTCCAGAATGCTGGGATTACAAGCGTGTGCCACCACGCCCAGCATCTGTTAAGTCTTTTAAGTGTTATTGATAAAACGTTTTCCTTTTTGGATAAAATCTGTTCTTTTGAAAATATAGAAAAGCATTGTAGTAGCAGGCCACAAAAAAAAGAAAAATGAAAAGCATTATGGTAGCCGGGCGTGGTGGCGCACGCTTGTAATCCCAGCATTTGGGAGGCTGAGACCGGAGGATCCGGGTTCGCGGCCAGCCTCAGCTAACTAGTGAGGCCCTCCGCAACTTAGTGAGACTCGGTTTCAAAATAAAGAATAAAAAATAGGGCTGGGGGTATAGCTCGGAGGTAGAACGCCCCTGAGTTCAACCCCCAGTGCCGCAAAAAAAAAAAAAAAAAAAAGCATTATGGTTATGAGCCTTTCAGACTCCATATCCAAGTAAAAGTTTCAGCAGCAAAAATGGAAACTAGCATGTGGTGCCATCTTTTTAGTCTTAACATGTAAGACATTTTAATAAATACTACTGTCCACTCTTATATTGCTTTATACAATAAAGGACATTCTTGTGCAAAGAAATAGGTTATCATCTTATAGGACAGTCCTTTAAATTAAGTAGATTTAACTATGAAAAGTTGACCTCATTATCCTCATTTTTCTCATTCTTTGGAATTGTAAAACTTTCTCATCAGTTGATAACCAGTATTGGAGGATCACTGTATAAATGTGGTCCTGAGAGTTGTCAATTCTGGGTTAGATTTCTAGAAATGCCACTCGTTAGCTAGATGACTTTCGGTTAGTATAATTCCTGTGAGCCTTTGTTTGCTCAGCTAGAAGTGAATAACAATGCACATTATTATGGGGTCGTGGTAAGGATTAAGTAAGGTCGTGCGTGCATTCTTCATGTTGGTGACACACACTGCTCCCCACATTCAGCAACGTGCATCTCTCCCTCACTGTCGCACATTTGCTCTGAAGTTTCCCGCTTGCATGTACGTTACTGTAGTTTCAAAGGAATGATTCAAGTCTAAAGAGGTATTTTTTAACCCTGTGGTGGACACGACCGTGGTAGTCAATTTGGTATAGTGTATAAGGTGGGAGAGGGGATTGTTTTACCCTGAAAACATCCACACGTGCTGCATAGACAACTATTGTTGTAGAAAAATGTGGAATAGAGATTGAGTTTGTATTCTTTATTAAGACTATTAGGATTTTTCATTTGATGATCACATTGTCAATTTATTTCATGCAGAGACGCCCCAGTTGAGTTTCCGGAAAGATTTGTAAAACTGTCTTCTGTGGCATTTAATTATCATAATGTGATGATGTTGAGTTCCTTTATTACTGAAGAAAGCTGTATTCAGTAAGATTAAATGCCTTAGAAATATACAGTCACCTTATACATAGAACTTGGTCTTCAGCTTTTAGAGTTATGTCGAAGAGGGGAAAAATCAGATAGAATGCTTACCGCATTGCCGCTTGGCTTGCAGAGTGTGTGAATCATTGCATGGCAGGGGTTTGCAGACTGAGTCTCTTCCAGGATGTAGACTTCCCATCCTCTGCAATGATTGGGTGTGTCTGCATTCCATCCTTCTCCTGGATTGTGAACTCCTTGAAGGCAGGATTATGCTCAGTTCATCTTTATAAAACTTAGCTCATCAGTTTATACATAACACTCCATAACTACTACCTGGTTGGTTGAATACTCAAATATTTATAGGTATTAGATTTTTATACTGCTAGTATTAGCTCTCTCTCAAAATTCATTGTGTTTTGGGTGATGAGGAAAGTATAGTGAGCAGTAATAGCCCATTTTCAGTTCTACTAACATCTTTCTTTCTTTGTGTGTTTGGTATTGAACCCAGGAGCATTCTACCTCTGAGCTTACACCCCTAACCCTGTTTTATTTTTATTTTGAAGCAGGGTCTCATTAGGTTGATGAGAGTCTCACTACTTGCTGAGGCTGTGCTGGAACTTATGATCCTCCTGTCTCAGCCTCCAAGTACTGGGATTACAAGTGTGCACCACCACACCTGGCTTGCTAGTATCTTTCCTAGATCTCTAGCAATTCTGAAGTTTGGGTGATGAAAAGGAACTCCCTATTACAGAAACAGAAAATACTTTTCATAACATGGTGCAAAGCAAAAAGAGAGTTTTATAGATCCAAAGGAAATCAGCTGGACGTGGTGGTGCATGCCTGTAATCCCAGTACTTGGGAGGCTGAGACAGGAGGATGGCAGTTCCAAAATAGAACATTAAAAAAGAAAACAAAACAAAACAAAACATAGGGCTGGGGCTGTAGTTCAGAGGCAGAATGCCCCTGGGTTCAATCCCCAGCACCACCACCACAAAAAAAAAAAAAAAAAAAGAAAGAAACCAAAATTTATTGAGCCCTAGCTTTATGCTAGGACAGGATCTTTACTTTTTAAATAGTCACAGCCCCTTTGAAAATCCAGAAAACCTACATAGAATAAGAAAGATGTATGTGTGTCTGTGTGTGTTGCTAGAAATTTAACCCAGGGCCTCTCTACCTCTGAGCCCAGCCATTATTATTATTATTATTTTTATTTTGAAATAGTCTCATTAAATTGCTAAAGCTGGCCTCAAACCTGCAATCTCTTATCTCAGCTCCCGGCTACTGAGATAACAGGTGTACATCACCACACCTCAATAGAATAAATCTTTATATTACACCTCCCTGATGGAATTCCTGGTGTGGTCTCTGACTCCTGATTGTCCCTGCGTGCTAAGACTCACTAGCAGCATTATGATTTAACCTTTGACACTGCCCTGTAAGTTCACGCCAGTTAAATAAGAGGGGTATGTTGGTTTCTCTTGTTGTATCACAAAATATGACAAAGTCAGAGGTTTAAAGAGCAGTCCATGTTTGGTCTCAGGTGTGTACACCAGAGGTCTGACAGGGTGGGATGGGGTCTCGGTTCTTCACCTCGCAGGCTGCGGTCCCCCGGAGGAGAGCCCTGGGGAGGCACGGAGCTCCTCCTTGCAGCTGTGGCCTGCGGGCCTGGTTTCCTTCTGGCTGTCAGTGGAGCTGCTCTCAGCCCCTGCCCTTTGTCTTGTAACCTCCAGTCAAACCAGCAACTTTGCTGAACCCTTGATTTCCTCTGTGTCTGATCTCTAAGCCCAGATTTGAAAGGTTTATGTGATTAGGTCAGGTCCTTCTGGGTTGCCTCCCTATCATAAGGTCAACTGATTGGGCTTGAATTACATCTGCAAAATCTCTTCAAAATAGTATCACGATTGGTGTTTGTTTGAATAACTGGGAGGAGGTATGTACACATCAGGGGCCAGGACCCTTGGGACCATCTTAAAATTCTGTCTCCACAAACAAAACAGAAACAAAGAGATGAAAAGTTGGTTCTGATTTACAGATTCAATACCCAGAAAACCCAGGATGGTTGGCTGAAAAGTTGTGTGATACAGTGTGAATACATGAGTAACTACTGGACACCTGCCATCATTAACCATGTAGGGACTACATAGGACATAAGCTGTCAACTAACAGCCGACTACAGACCCTGTCAGCCTAATGTGTAAGGGAAGTAAGTGTGGGGGGAGGCGCTTAGTGATAGTGTATGTACTCAGCATGTGCGAGGCCCTGGGTTCGATCCCCAGCACCAAAATAAATAAATAAATGGCAATGTCACTCAAAGAGAGAAAAAATAAATGGAGAGATCCAGGCATGGTGGTGCACGCCTGTAATCCTAGTACTTCAGGGGCTGAGACGGGAGGATCACAGGTTCAAGGACAGCCTTAGCAACTTGGTGAAACCCTCCTGAAATAAAAAATAGAAAGAGCTAGGGGTGTAGAATGCCCTGGGGTTCAATCTCTAATACAAAACAAACAAACAAAAAGCGGCACACTGAAAATGCAGAAATGTTTATAGCAACATGATAAAATATTAACCAATTTAACATATATAAACACATAAATTAATAGAGGGAAAAAAAACCCCAAGAACCCAAGGGATGGGCCAGGAGAGAAACAGGCAGTTCATGGAAAATGCAGTTCATGTTTGTTAACAAATAGGAGATACGTTCATTAATAATCAAAGAATTATAAATTAAGACTATTGAGGTGCTTTTATCAGATTAGCAAGGATTAAAATTATATTCAGTGCTTATGAGGGTGTTTTGAAGTCAGTGCACTTGTACTTAGCTAATAATAATACAAATTTTAAAAACACTTGTATAACAGTTTTCAGAAGTTTGCTTCTGGAAACATCTCCGCAAACAATCACAAATACAGAACCAACTAGAATTATTACAGATAAAGAACAAATTACAAACTTAAGCTTGTAATCCTAGCATTTGGGAGGCTGAGACTGGAGGATCTGGGTTCGTGGCCAGCCTCAGCTACCTAGTGAGGCACTCTGCAACTTAGTAAGACCCTGTTTCAAAATAAAGAATTAAAAATAGGGCTGGGGGTGTAGCTCGGAGGTAGAATGCCCCTGAGTTCAATCCCCAGTACGCCAAAAAAAAAAAAAAAACAAACTTAAGGGATTAATGACCAAAAAAAGTACATGATAGAAATACCTAAATGAAACAGGGGAATTCAATTATGGCCCATCTTCACAATGACAGTATGTTGTCTTTAAAAACTGTATTTATGGCTCAGCACAGTGGCACATGCCTATAATCCTGGTACTTGGGAGGCTGAGACAGAGGGTCACAGGTTCGAGGCTAGCATGCAGAAACTTAGCAAGACCTTATTTCAAAATAAAGGCTGGGGGTGTAGCTCAGTGGTAGGACTCCCCTGGATTCAGTCCCCAGTATTCCTTCCCCCAACCCCCACGCACTTTTATTTGTGAAGCTTGATTGATGTGAGGATATTTTGTTAAATAAAAGCACAGAATATGAAATTTTATATGAAGACTTATGTGAACCAGCAGGCACAGTGGCGCACACCTGTAATCCAAGCTACCGAGGAGGCGGAGGCAGGACTATTACAGGTTTGAGGCCAGCCTCGACCACATAGTGAGACCCTGTCTCTCAATAAAAAGTCAAAAGGGTTGGTATGTAGCTCAGTGCATGCCAGGGTTCAGTCCCCAGTACTGAAATGTCATGCACATGTTTTGTTTTTAAGTTTAAAAAGCTCCCTGAACTTGACCAGGCCTTCTTGAGAGTGTAAGTGAGGATGGTGGTCAATGCACCAGCGGTGGCAACGAGAAGTCTCGCCAGCTCTTTGTCCCTTCCGCACACTCCTCCTTCCAGCATCGCTTCTCTGCTCCTGCCCCTGCGAGTCTCCGAAGATTGTTCCTGAGCTTCTAAGGATTCCCTGTTAGAGATCACCCCGTCCCCTTAGCATCTTTACCTCTAGGTGCTGCAGTCTGTGTCAGAATGTAAACAGCTAATTAGTAGGATTTGAGACTACCCCATTGCCTTTTCAATGTTGGACCTCACTTGTTGGGTACTGAATGTTTTAAATTCTGCTTTATGGCACATATGCCCAAAGATAATAGTTACTGGGAAAATAACATTAATTATCGGGGAACTTTTTATACTTCAGAGATCAAGGGTATATTGATTTGAAATTTAAGAGCTGTGTTCTGGATCTCCTTTATTTCCAGTAGTTGTGTTTGCTGTAGCTTTCTAAAATGTAAGCCCCACCAAGGCAGGGACATAGAACTTGCTGTGGTACATGGTGCACTCTCAGTAGGAACGATGCTGAAAGAAAGATTGTCTTTCCACCTTGTGGAAGTTTCTACAATTGAAATTGTTCATGTGGAGTCCTCAAAGCGAGCATCTCCATTTCTCAGAATCCGTGTCGTGTGTGTGTTTAGGATGTTCTGTGACTGGGCTGGGCATGATGGTGTTTAGATGTCCCCTAGGGCCTGAACTGTCTTTTGTAAGAAGGCTATTACTGACTGCATCCTTTAGGACTTGAATATCCCTCGGATACTTAGTAGGTGAGAAATGTGTTTAAGCTCAGAGCCTATTTTACATATAAACATAGGTTTTTTGTTTGTTTCTTTGGTGCTGCTGTAATACATGCCGCCTTTTCCAGGAAAGCAATTCTTATGTGCCTTCAAGAAGACGGGCTTTGTCTGGAGCTTTCTCCATGGCTGCCCCTTGTTTTGGAAATCTCCTTGGTATCAGAGCCACCCATGGAATTGGAGTTACACTGCCAGCTTTAGGTTTTTCAGACCACGTATCACAAGTGAGATCCCCTTCTTAATTTGTGTTCTTTCTTTGTTTACCCACTAAAATGTAAGCCCTTGATGATGGTGATCTTCTGTATCTTGTCACTGGATATCCTTATTCCTAAAAGAAAGTCTGGTACATTGTGGCCAGGTATTAATAAGTAATTGATGCATAAATTATGGATGGATGTTTGAATGAAAGAACCCTCCTCCCGAGCCTGACCTTTGAATGCTGGTGTTTAGGCCTCCGTCCAGCCCCTCTCCATCTACTCTGGAACTCCCTCCCTTTCTGATCTCACTACACCCTGGCTTTGATTTATAGCTGTTGACATGTTGCGAGACTTTCCTCTGAACTCCACATTCACTTATCGGCTGCTGCCGTCCCCTGCAGCTTGTCTCACCCAGTGTGGGGTGCTGCCCCCACTGGACTGTGCTGGGGGGACACCTAGCGCTGCTTGTCGCCGCCTCCCTTGCCCTTTATGCCCGTGTGCAGCTCTTCACCAAGTCCTGTTCACTTTGTCTCATAAATGGTCCTCAAGCCCAGCCTTCTGATCCCAGATGCTCTTACTGCTCCCCAAACCTCAACTACCGAGTCGGAACTCTATTGGACCGACTGCAGTAGCTTCCTCGGGGCTCTGCACACCCACCTCCCAGCACTCGGCCCAAGTAACCAGAATGAGCTCCCCAAAACGCAGATACAATTGCTATTCTCAAACCTAAAATTCTTCAGTGGCTTCTCATTGCTCTCAGAACAACAACCAAAGAGTCAAACTCAGGGGCATTCCACCTCCGAGATACACCCTCACCAGCCCCATTTTTATTCTTTATCAAGTATTGAAATTACAAGCGTGCACCACCACGCCCGGCAATTGTCTGTCATTTCCATGAAATTAAGTTTGTTTTAAATTCATGAAGTATAGATATGACCTCGATATAATATACTTAGTATCACCACAAAGAATGACCTATGATGATTATAGTTTGTCTTCCAAAATTTAGTTGGCTTTTATCTGGTAATTTATTAGGCTAGATCAGTTTGACTTGTTCTTTAGGAGCACACTGTATTTCATTTGTTCTTGAAACACATTTTCCCCATTTTAATATCTCTGAAATTGGTATGCACTGCATTCAGTGCATATATATTATGTGGTGTAATCATTTTTCTTTTTTAGTAGTATATAAAATAATGGTGTATCTTATATTTGAAGGCAGTTTTGTTTGAATAAAATTTGGTGTTTTATAACAAATTCTAAGATTTACCAGGAACCTCTGTTGCTAAGTCGTTCTATAGAAGAATTAATGTGATTTTTCTGTAGCTCTAGTAGGTAACTGGACACATCTTGATCCCTTGAGGAAGTTTCTTCCTGAAATTATTTTGGTTATACTCTATGGAGTCTAATGTCAGGGACTTGGTTTAATGTTATTTATTCTAGTAACACACAAACTTACATTTGTGTCTTTATGTGTATCTTGTATCATTTTTTAAAAATCCTTGTGTGTAAAGGTGGGCAGGCCATCCATTGGTCCCTGAGACCATTAGCGCTACCCACGTACATTCTCCTCATTCTCATTTTTTTTCTTCCATTTTTTTCCCCCTGTGTGTGTTGGCAGGGAGGGTGTGGGGTGCTAGGGATTGGACCCAGGACTTTGCACATGATAGGTAAGTGCTCTACCACTGAACCACACTCCCAGCCCAACCTATTGGAAGGACTTTTAGATGGAGTATCTGCAGACATTTTCTCTAGCCTAGATGAGGACAAGTTCTGGTCAACTTGATATGAATAGAAATAATACGTAAACTTCCAGGGCGGCAGGAGCTAAAAAGGAGATGATTTGCTTCCCATACCTCTTTTCCTTCCTCTAGTGAATAAAAAGAACTTGAGTCCTGAGATGACATCGTGGAACAAGGGTACCTGGCTAAACCTCTGGGCCATGAAGGGGGGTACTTCTTGAGGATGTTATATTTTGGGGTCTCAATAGCAACTTCACCTATACTTTAAGAACCGTCCAAGAGGTGATCTTGATTAGTCTCTTCAGTTTCCAAAATGGGATGTCAACCTTCCTGCCAGTTCATTTTAACTCTGAAGCACATGGCTCTCACTTTACTACAGAATATGTGCCCTTTAGGGATGTAGTGTGCAGTGATACATGCATATATACTTGCGACGAGATCAGCCCTCGGCTCTAATGGCAGCTCTGCCACTTACTGTCAGTGACAGTACATCTGCTACTTACTGAGACCCTCAGAACTCCAGAGTCCTGTTCTTTAATATATGTGTGAGCTGGGCATGGTGGTGCATGCCTGCTTGGGGGGCTGAGACAGGAGGATTGCAGGTTCAAGGACAGCCTCAGCAATGTAGATAAGACTCTTAGCAACTTAGCAAGAACTTGTTTCAAAAATAAATAATAAATAAAATAAGGCTGGGGGTATAACCCCTGGGATCAGTTCCCAGTACTACCAAAAAAAAAAAAAAAATGTGGGTGATCTGTTTCAACAGGAGTGTTTTGAGGAATGGAGATCTTCCCAGTCTGTCTGCCATTCTAGTATTTTTTTTTCAGTTGGAACTTGATGTTTATGGAGAGTAGTTCAATTTTTGAAGTTTACGTTTAGATTAGACAAAACCACCAGAAACCTTTACCGACAGGCTGTGTTGCATCGGCCCCCAGAGGACTGCTGACTCTTGGAGCATCTAGTTTTCCCATCATGCTCTTCGGCTGTTGCAAGGTGAAGAGATGGTCTGAGGAAGCACGCCCTTGTGTACTCGAGGGCAGTGTGGAGCACCCCTAGGAAACTTATTTTAGGGCCTCAGTACTAGGGAAACTGTCTTCCATTACCACATGGGGTGTGTTCTTGTGCCTAATGAGAATCCATAAAAGACAGAGGAATTGAATCATAAATGATAAGATAATTTAGTAAATGGCTAATTGCTTTCACTGTAGGGCAAATTGTAGGTTAGCTCTGAATACATATTAATTTCTTATTAGATGTGGTTCTAGTAAAGCCCTTGGAGGAGGTAAATTCTAGGCTTTTTTATTTATTTAAGAAATCAGAAAGCCAAATTGGTGGCAGCTAGCAGTGTGTTGATTTTATGAGAGTAACAGGAAACATTTGCTTTTTCAAACTGGTGTTTGAGCATAGGAGTATTGGACACGTGGTTCCTACAAGTTTACATACTTTGAATATTAGAGTTGTTGATGTAAGACAGTAATTTCCAGACAGTAGTTTGAGGTCTGTGGCTAGTAAACACTTGTTAATATAGAAAGCCCAGGAGTAAACAGGCCAGGGCCTCAAGAGTAACTTTGATTTGGGCTAGTAAACAGTACACTGCTTTGTGTCATTTGTTAATTGGACAGCTCCTCTAAGATATTTACTTAAGTTGCGGAGTGTCTCACTCTAGCTGAGGCTGGCCTCAAACCCTGATCCTCCGGTCTCAGCCTCCCAAATGCTGGGATTACAAGCGTGCGCCACCACGCCCGGCTAGGCATTTTGTTTTCATGCAAACCTAGTATGTGACTGAAAATAAAATAGACAATTAATTTTTTTATAATTGCTATTTTTTCAGATGCTTTCTTCTTCATTTCCATTTCTTTTCTCTCTCTCTCTCTTTTTTTTTTTTTGGTAGTGAAGTGAGCTACACCCTCATCCCTTTTATTTTCTATTTTGAAACAGGGTCTCACTAAGTTCCTGGGGTTGGCCTTGAACCTGCAATCCTCCTGTCTTAGCCTCCCAAGTTCTGGGATTACAGGCATGCGCCATTGTGCCTGGCTACATTTCATGTTTTTAATGTGTAGTACCAACAAAGCTTTTAGTACCTGTGGCTTTTTCCTGCACAGATATAATTAGTCACATAATTTTTTTCTACTTAAGTTTCATTAGAGGAACTGCTTAGGCAAACACTCAAGTCTTTTATCAGCCTGTTGTCCCAGTGTATAGCCTTGAAAGCTTTTCTCCTGCTGTCCTCACTTATGAGCCCTGGGCTTCAGATGTTTCTACATCAAGGGACAGGCGGATGGTGGTATCACCTCTTTTTATATTTGATTTTTCTCTTGCACAGTTTGTCATCAGGCTGTTTCTGCTCAGGTTTGTACGCCTACCTGCTCCCCCAAATTAGGACCCAGCTTTGAGCACCAGTTAATTTAGTGGTTCCTGAAGCTGATCTACACCGTTAGCTGTCCTGTTGGCTCACAGAATTGCAGGGTCTTTGAGCAAGACAGGCCTCTGGAGATCACCTGCAGTCCAGTTCCCACACTGACAACCGCCCAGCTCCGTTTCATCATGTCATTGACTGGTCCCTGGCTGCACGGTGCTGGGACTGCATCCTTTCTCTTTCAGTCATAAAGGAGAACCGTTTCTAAACTTGCCAAATGCATCACAAGTTTCGGAATGTAGAAATATCACAGGGTTAAGAAGAAAACACAGTGGACAAGTGATACTAGCCGAATTTAGGCAGATCGAGTTCTTTTATTCCATCTGTCAGTTTTGATATTTCTGGTCTGCATGCTGTCAGTTAAATTCAACTTGTAGTTTTATGGTCTAATTTAATTTTTTTGTCATTTAGGTATATCTGTGAATTTTGCATATTTATTGGTGTGACAATATTAAAAAGTCTCCAGTGAGTGGCAGGGTGGAAATAGGCTCCCGCCTAAGGGTTCGCTCAGTAGCAGAAGGGAAACGTTTACTACAAGGATCATTAGCTGTAGCGGGGCTTAGACTGATGAGGCTTTGAAGGTAAGAAGGAAAGAAGGTGTTCGGGAACGTTGGAGCAGTGGGTGGAAGGACTGAGCGCAGTGCCCTGGAGAGGCACCGCCACGGCTCAGGCCACGGCAGAGAAGTCCCTGCCATGCGCGTGGACGGGCCTTGCTGGAAACTTCCCAGCCGTGGTGAAGGCAGTTCATGGGAAGGCCTCACTGGCACGGTGTGCCGCAAACCACCTGCGCTGTGAGGAGCCGACCCTGCAGCAGGCCCGCAGGAGCCGCTGGGGCAGAAAGAGCTCTTTCTGTCTCTTCAGCGCCCTCTACCAAAAAGCCGGACACCAGGCCAGCTGGCAAAGGAAAAATAGTTAAAGGCCACAGGTCCATTTTCACAGAGCAGGCAAGAAGTGGAAGTTGACACTGAGGCAGAAAATCAGTAAGCAGCCAGCTCCCTGTCTCCGACTCCTCAGCAGCTGGGAGGAGACACGGGGGGGGGGACAGATTACACACTGCACATACTTAGGTTTGGGACCAACAGCGAAATCCTGACCACTGTGTAGTACACACTCCAGAATGTGCCAGCCGGGACTGCTGTCTCCTAGAGGCTGACTGTCTACAGATTTTCTTCTATTACTTTAAGCATATTCAAAGCATATATCTCAGCTGGTCATGGTGGCCCACATGTGTAACCCCAGTACTTGGAAGGATCACAAGTTTGAGGCCAGCATGGTAACTTACTGAGACCCTGACTCAAAATCAAACACAGCTGGGGGTGCACCTCAGAGGTAGAACACCCCTGGTTCAATCCCTAGTATCCCCCATACATAAGTATATATATTAAAATGTCATTATGTAATTGAGTATGAAAATATAGTGCCATTAAAATGACACTGTAATTTATATTTTTGGGTTTGTGGGGGGATAGCAGGGATGGAACCCAGGGTCATTCTACCTCCAAGCTACACCCCCAGCCCCATTTTTTAATTTTTACTTTGAAATAGGTCTCTAGGTTGATGAGAGTATTACTATTTGTGGAGGCTGTCCTTGAACCTGTGATCCTCCTGTCTCAGCCTCCCAAAGTACTGGGATTACAAGTGCGCACCACCACTCCTAGCTTATACTGTCATTTTAAAATTTAAGGTTGCTTTAAAGTAAAAAAATGAAATAAAAGATATTCCCCAAAGCGTACTTACAACTCCTCTACTTATAATGGACATGTTAATAATTTTACATGTCAGTAACTTTTGTAGTGGTAAAAATGCTAAGTGAACCTGATTACTGCAATTAAAAGTGCATCTGCGAGCCAGGCGTGGTGGCGCACGCTTGTAATCCCAGCATTCGGGAGGCTGAGACCGGAGGATCCGGGTTCGCGGCCAGCCTCAGCTACCTAGTGAGGCACTCCGCAACTTAGACTCGGTTTCAAAATAAAGAATAAAAAATGGGGCTGGGGGTATAGCTCGGAGGTAGAATGCCCCTGAGTTCAATCCCCAGTACCGCCAAAAAAA
>PVLC010021232.1:0-27500 GCA_004027655.1 Graphiurus murinus
TATTGAGAAAACTGTCCTGCTCCCACCTCTACCTTTACTATGTAGGTCCAGTTAATCTCTCAATTAATCCCTACAACAGACTCCTGTCTAATCTCTGCATCTTCCCTTACTGTGCTACAGCAGATTTTCAATATGTTGAAACAAAGACCATTGTCCCTCCTTTAAACAAGACCCATCTGTGAGCTTCCATATCATGGTCGTAAAAGCCCTAGTTCCTAAAATGATTTACAAAACCCCACCTACGAGGCCCCTATTCCTTTTCTATCCTTATCTTTCCTGTTCGCTCATGTGTCCACTCTGCCCTAGCCATATCCCTGCTTCTTCATTAACTTCAAGTAAGTTTCTTACTCCGGACCTTTGCACTGGTTGTTTTTCTAAGGCTTTTCATCACCTACATATTTTTCATCCTTGTTTCTTGCCCTCCACTGGGTCTTAATTCAAACGTTATTTTTTCAGTGATATTTAACCAATTTAAAATTGCAACACATTACCTGCTTTTACCCAACCAGCAACCTTTGCCTCACATTCTCCTTCATTTTTATACCACAGCACTTATTACCAAAGTGTGTGCTACGTATTTTTCTGATTTGCTTTTTGTTTTTTTCCATTTTGCAGTGCTGGGGATCAAATCCAGGGCCTTCCACATACCAGGCAAATACTCTACCACTGAGTAACAGCCCCAGTTCTTATTGAATTACTTTTAATTATTGATCCCAACTTTCCAGAATATGACCCCTGGGAAGTGAGGGATTCTGTCTGCTTGTTCACCATTTTAGCCACAGTTCCTAGAAACTGCCTAAACCATAAATGCCTGTTGAATGGATAATCTTCTGGTTTTGAAAAAAAAAAAAAAACAACAAAAAAAAAGGAAATGTTAATAATGAGAATGGTAAAAAAAAAAAAAAAAAAAAAAAAAAAAAAAAAAAAAAAAAAAAAAAAAAAAAAAAAAAAAAAAAGAAATAAAAAAAAAAAGAAAGGAAAAAAAAAAAAAAAAAAAAAAAGGCTCATAATACAACATTGCTAAAATTGGCACTGCTTAGATTCCTATTTGGAAGTGAACAATTCTTTGGAGAGTTGTACCTCTTATAAATAGAGAAAAAATGAATTCTGAATACCTTAAGTTTATAATGATAGCCTCCCAGAGGAAATTTGCCCAAAATTAAAAGCTAAAAGTCTATCAGAGTATTCATTGTAAAAGGAAATAAAATTTGCTTACATTTCACTCATGATCTTTGTAAACAATAGGAAAAAATGTCACTAAAAAACATAAAACCTAACTTCTGTTCTCACATAAGAAAAAGTAGAACTAGCCACAATTTATAGATGTCCTTTTTTTGTGTGTGGTACTGGGGAATGAACCTAGGGGCATTCTACCTCTGAGCTAAACCCCAGCTCTTTTTTTTTTTTTTTGTATTTTGAAACAGAATCTCACTAAGTTGCCGAGGGTCTCACAAGTTGCCAAGGCTGGCCACAAACTTGAGATCTTCCTGTCTCAGCCTCCCAACTGCTGAGATTACAAACTTGCACCACCATGCCCAGCTTCGTTTAGATGTCTTGGTGATCAATACCAAGATAATTTGTAAAGAAATATTGGGGAATGCAATTTGCAGATATACTTAAGCAACAGCCAAATGCAAGGTTTAGTCAAATCAGATCTGTATTCTCAGCTCACCATCTTCCCTGACAACTTCATTCTTCATTTGAAACTTGCATTTAAAATGCTAGGCATGGTGGTGCACACCTGTAATCCCAGTACTTGGGAGGCTGAGACAGGAGGACAGTAAGTTTGAGGTTGGCCTCAGCAACTTAATGAGACCCTGTTTCAAAATAAAAAATAAAATCGTTTGGGAGTGTAGCATGGGAGTTGAATGCCCCTGGATTCAATCCCTAGCAAAAATAAATAATAAATAATAAATAAATAAAATTTTAAAAATATATTTTCTTCAAGCAAAAATAGTTTTAGATTTAAACATACTTTCTAAACATCTAGGGAATTGCAACTTGAACTTTTTAAAATTTGTTTTAAAATAGTTAATTATATTTATTCACTTAATTTTTAATAATAGTAACACCATTATTGGGTAAATATAATCAAGCAAGAGTTTTATGGAAGTAAATTTTTTTCTTCTTTTGTGGTACTGGAGATTGAACCTAGGGGCATTCTACCTCTGACCTACACCTCCAGCTCTATTTATTTTATTATTTTATCTTGTCTTATCTTATTATTTTATTTTATATTTTATTTTATCATTTTATTTTGAAATGGGATCTTGCTAGGTTACCATTCGCTAGGCTAAATCCTGCAATATTCCTGTCTTGGCCTCCTAAGTACTGGGATTACAGGCATGCACCACTGCACCTGGTTGGAAGCAAACATTTTTAAAAAGAATCTTAAAGTATAGGAACTAGAAAATATTTAAAAAGTCTTCCCTACATTAAGGCAGCCTAGAAACATGAGTTCTGCAGTTCTCAGACATCCAGGTTGCAGCTCTTCTATTTACCAAAGTGGGTCTTTTCCTGTTTATAAGAATCAGTATAAGGATTAAAACTAGTTTGTAAGTAAAATGCTTGGAAGAGTGTCTGCCAAATCAGTGGTAGTTGATATTAGTGAAAACAAACTCAGGTGAATCTAATACTGTTATAGTTAGATATAAAATGTGCCCTGAAGAGCTCATTTATATTAATATTCAGGGTTGATATAATGAGTCATTAGGGTTGTAATTCCAGAAGTGGATAAATCCATTGTAATGGATTTTCCTGGGTGCTACCTGGTAGGTTGGTAAGGTGTGGCTGAAGCAGGTGGTCCCTGGGATGTGGCCTTAGAGGTTACACACATGCTCCCCTCCCCCTTGCTCTCTGGCTCCTGGTCCCCATCATGTGAGATCATGTGACAGCCCACATGCTCTCCCTTTCTTCACATCCTGTCACCATCCTCTGAGATCTGCAGTTCCTGGCCTCACATGGCTTGAACCCCAAATCCTAAGAAAACAAATCCTTCATCTTTAGATTATATCAGAACAAATACCTCTATTACTCAATGAAGTTTTATTTTCCATGAGATACTTACATGTCTATGGGTCAGGATCTCAAACATATTCTTTTCTTTCCACTAATGTCAAGTGTGTGTGTGTGTGTGTGTGTGTGTGTGTGTGTGCGCGTGTGTGTAGAAAACTGGGGGAGGGGAGCTAAAAAAACAAATGGACAAATAGTTAAATATGTGCTGAGGAGCCGGGCGTGGTGGCGCACGCTTGTAATCCCAGCATTCGGGAGGCTGAGACCGGAGGATCCGGGTTCGCGGCCAGCCTCAGCTACCTAGTGAGGCACTCCGCAACTTGGTGAGACTCGGTTTCAAAATAAAGAATAAAAAATAGGGCTGGGGGGTATAGCTCGGAGGTAGAATGCCCCTGAGTTCAATCCCCAGTACCGCAAAAAAAAAAAAAAAAATATGTGCTGAGGTTGGAGGAAGAAGGAAAACTGAATCTATTACACTAGATTGGAAATGTTTAATTACTTACATAAGACTTTAATGACTAAAAGTATATGAAAGACTTTTATTGCATGTGATCAACAGAAATGCTAGCAGGTTTTTACAAAAGGAGATGCCCACCCAGATTCTCCTTCCAGAAAACACTCAATGCCCATCTGTGAGGAGGGTGACTAGCTGACATTCTCCGGCAGTTGGCCTTGGCTTTCCTCAGGACACTCCCAGACCCTGACTGAGCAAGACTCCCACACAAGGGCCCAATGACTGCTAAAGTGCGCTGTGCTCCAAGCTCCTGGTTGGCTGGCAGAGACCAACCTCGGTTCTGTAAGGCTATTTGTTGGCTTCCCAGTCCCTACCTCTTACCTTTTCCTTTCCCAAGTGTTAAATCTCAGATGTGGTAATGCACACTTGTAATCCCAGTACCTGGGAGTCTGAGATGGGAGGATCTCAAATTCCAGGCTAGCCTCAGCAAGTAGTGAGATTCAACCTAGTGAGACTCTGTTTCAAAATAATAATAAAATAGGGCTAGGGATATAGCTCACAGGTGGAATGCTCCTGGGTTCAATTCCTAGTACTGAAAAAAAATACATAATTAATACATGCATATTCCATTAAAGGATGAGATAGCAGTAAATATATGTGTGTGAATAACATGAATAAAAATAAGTTTAGTGATATCAGTTCTTAAGCAGACCTCCAGGAGAGAAGAGTCAGCCACAACAAGTAGTGAGACTTTCATCAACCTAGCAAGACCCTGTTTCCAAATAAAAATAGGGCTAGGGGTGTAGCTTATAGGTAGAATGTCCCTGGATTCCATCCCCAGTACCGCAAAATATACTTCATATGGCAATCTGTTTATAAAAACTAGTATGAGCTGGGGGTGGTGGCACATGCCCATAATCTCAGTCAGTACTTGAGAGGCTGAGAAAGGAGGATCACAGGTTTGGGCTTAGCCTCAGCAATTTAGCAAGGCCCTTTGCAACTTAGCAAGACCCCATTTCAACGGAAAAAAGTCTGAGGGTGAAACTCAGAGGTAGAATTCCCTGGGTTCAATCCCTAGTACCAAAAACCATAACAAAAACTAATATGCTAACAAGTCTTAACTGCCATTCTTCGGACTACCTTCAAATTTGCAAGGGAAGTTCTGAGCCAGAGCCTGGGTTGGGCTCACAGCACACTAAGACAGCTCCAGCAAGTAACACCACGAGCTGGGGAGACCATAGCGGCTTAGTGTGATCAACCAGACACATCAATATAAAAAATGGATTTTGGAATTAAAAGTGTCAAATTAGTACTCACTCATGTAATACTTTCTAAAAATAGGATTTAAAAATTACTACGACTAAATTAACAGGTTAGTTTCAGAAAACAAATTATAATGACTAAAAAATAATATTAAAATTCTCCAAGTTTTGAACAGTGTTCTGAATACCAGTGTTATATCAAAGTACAAGCCAGCCTCTTTGAGGGAACTAACTCTGAAATGGAGTTTGAACCATATACTTACCTTTACTTGGCTCCCCCCTAAAATAAATGTTTAACATAATTTACAAGTAACTCTGACCACTGGGGATGTGGATCAGACAGCAGAGGTTACACAACAGAAGAATCTCCTTGGGCACCATCCAAGAGAGCAGTCTCCTTGAATACTGTTGGCTGTTCTCAAACTGTTGTTTTTTTTTTTAAAGGGTACCTGCTGATAAGACAGTGCAGGTCAGGAGCTAGGTTCACAAAATTAGCTAAATGTCATATAAGTAGGACCTAGGCATGGTGGTACACACCTGTAATCCCAGTACTTGGGAGGCTGAGACAGGAGGCATTGGCCTCAGCAATTTAGTGAGGCACTCTGTAACTTAGTGAGACCCTGTTTCAAAATAAAAGTAAAATAGGGGTGGGAGTGTAGCTCAGAGGTAAATTGTCCCTGGGATCAATCCCCAATAACACACACACACACACACACACACACACACACACACACACACACACCATACAAAAAACAAAAAAGAGTTGCTTAAATCTAATGAATCTATAGCAGATCTATTTTTTTTAATTTGATATCTAGAAATGTTTAGATATCAAATAAAAAACAGATTTGCTGTAGATTCATTAGATTTATGTTATAATTTGCAAAATTCAATGGCAAAGCAGAGCTCTTTAATGCTAACATAAAACTCCTTCCCTATGTCTCAGGCATGGTGGCACATACGGGAAACCAATACTTGGGAGGCTGAGACAGGAGGATTGCAGGTTTGGAGCCAGTGTGAAGTAATTTAGTGAGACTTTGTTTCAAAATTAAAACACAAAACAAAACAAAACAGCTGGGGATGTAGATCAGTGGCAGATCGCCCCTGGGTTCAATCCCAGTAACACAAGAAAGAAAAGAAAGAAAGAAAGAGTAAATAAATAAATAAGTAAATAAGTCACAGGAGGTGGTGAAGTCCCAAGGACGAGGGCCATAAACACAGAAAGGAGAGTGCTGAGCATCCTAGCCCCCACTGCTTTACATTAGATTAACCTACATTTTACTACATGTGTATGACTGTGCACACACAACCTTTGGGAAAAATAATATTTTTCTTATCTTAAATTACAAAAACATAAAGTAGTCAGTATTTTAAAATTGTGATAGCAGAATAAAATGTTATAAGCACTTCTACTCACCACCTTATTACTTAGTTAAATGTTAACAGATAAATCTGCTAAACTTCCAGAAGGAAGACAAATTATTATAATTTGTTTGGAATGACAATTTTTAAAGTGTAATCCTAATATAAAATGCCAAAAAAATAATTTAAGGGCAGAAAAATCCCATTTTCAGAGAATTGGTCAGAGACCATAGTTATTAAACATAATTTCCTCATGAGATGTAAACTGGCAAATTAGGCTCAGGAATTACAAGGCATAAATCCATTTACATCAATGAAACTAAAATACATCATTTCTATTTATAGATCCCACTTGACAGTCTATAATAATGTTTTTTGCTAGTATGAAACAATGAATTGTATTGAAGGAAATCCTGTCCACCACTATATTCAGCAGGCAATTTATTTACAAAATGATTATATTCTTTACTATAATATTTAATTATAGTGAATGTAGTATACATTTTAATCACTTTGCTACATTTTAATACTTTTACAAATAAAATGTGATGTTTTGTTAAAATGTTGGACAGGTCATTAAGAGGAAATATTATGAACAAACAGTAATTTCTATTTATGTATGTTGTAAGAAAATGCTAGTCATGCAGAAATTTCAAGAAAAGGAAGGCTGAGCTGAAGAGATTGGAAATATCAGGTGAAAAAATGAACAAATAACTTTTCTTGATTTGAGACAAAAAGGTCTTGTGAGATTTCCTACACTCACTTCATTTCTTCACTACCCTGGCCCTCAGAGTTACCACCACCTCTTACCTGTGTGCTTCCTAAGGTACTATGATGTTAGTAAAACTGGTCTCTCCCCACTTTCTTCTCAGCCTCTCAGTCCATTCAATCCACTCCTTTTTTTTTTTTTTTTTACTTTGTGTGTGTGTGTGTGTGTGTGTGTGTGTACATGTGTGGTACTTAAGATGTAACCCAGAGGTCTTCTACCTCCAAGCTATGCCCCCAGACCTCTTTTATTTCTAATTTGGAAACAGGGTCTCGCTAAATTATCGAGAGCCTCTTGCTGAGGCTGGCTTCAAACCTGTGATCCTCCCGTCTCAGCTTCCCAAGTACAGGGATTACAAGCATGCGCCACCATGCCCAGCTGTCAATCCATTCTTAGTATGGTGGCCAAAATGATCTATTTAAGTATGAGCCAGATAATATCTGCTATAGCTTTATGCCTGCCCCACCAAGTTCATATGTGAAATCCTAATACCCCATGCAGCAGTATTCGGAGGTGGAGTCTGTGGAAGGAAGTTAGGTCAGAAGGTCCGAGAGGTCACTGAGTGGAATTAGTGACCATATAAAGGAGATGAGCGAGTTCCCTTGCCCTTCCTCCTGCTATGCAAAGACACAGCATGAAGATGACTGTCTAGGAACCAGGAAGAGGCCTCATCAGATGCTGAGTCTGCCGGAACCTTGGTCTTGAACTCCCCAGCTCCCAAACCCTGAGAAACCAGTTTCTGTTGACCCACTCAGTGTTTGGAAATTGGTTATAGGAGCCCGAACCAACTAAGACAATAATATCCCTTCCTGATTTGAACCTTAGCATTTTTCGTTAAAAGACAAATGCTTTCTGTGTGATGTGGCTCCTGCCAGCAGCCCATCATGGCCAAGTTCACTCCGTGCTTGCTTCCTTTACTCTTGCCTCTCTGTTCTTCACTAAGTGGCTCCCAGCACCTTCCACAAGCGGCTACTTTGGCCTGGGGCATTCTTTGTTGGGTTTTTCATATGCCTCATTTCACAGGGTCTCAACCTAAAGGTTCCTTCTTAGAAAGGACTTCACTGATCCCCAATTCAAATCCAAGGTAAGGTCCCTTCTGATATTCTCTCTCATGCAAAGCCAAATTAAGGGGCAGCCAGGGAGACCCGCCCCCAGCAGTAAATCCATAAAGGACCCTTATGTGACACATGGTGGAGAAAATGTGTATTTATCAAAATTTTTCTCAAGGGAAGAACTCTGTTTTATTTTCCACTGCATAACATGCTCTAGGCCATAAATTAATCATTCATCAAATATTTGCTGAATCAATGAATGGACAGTAATAAAACCAAACTGTGCTGCCACTCTTAGCTTTGATTCTATTCAACTCTTGTTTGTAAAGTTGGAATTATAGTTAATAGCTATCCAGCTCTTTCATGTTGTTTTTCAAAAAATTAAATGAGATTACAAATATGAAAGGTATCGTAATCCTGTGAAATACTTCTTTTTTTTTTTTTTGCGGTACTGGGAATTGAACTCAGGGGCATTCTACCTCCAAGCTATATCCCCAGTCCTATTTTTTTATTCTTTTATTTTGAAACCGGGTCTCAATGAGTTGCGGAGTGCCTCACTAGATAGCTGAGGCTGGCCGCGAACCCGGATCCTCCAGTCTCAGCCTCCCGAATGCTCGGATTACAAGCGTGTGCCACCACAAATGGCTTCTTCTTCTTTTTTTTTTTAACCATTTTTTAATTGGTGCATTGTAATCATACATCTTTGTTAGGTACAAGCTGGTCAAGGCATACATGCACACATCTCTCATTTAACCCTTCCCCAATTCCTGCCCCACTATGAAATACTTGTAATATTAATATTTGTCAACATTTTTCAGATTATTCAGGTCATTTCTACAGAGTCTTGTTTTTGTTTTGTTTTGTTTTGCACAGAGAGAATTGGAACCGTTAAGGCCTAGTACTGAGCTCGATAATATCTATTAGTTTGGAAAATCTCTATTGTCAACTTTCACTTGTACCTGGTAATTTAGAAAGCAACATTAGGGACTAGTTATAATTAGAATATGCTTATCTCAAATTCTAGATTCTCCTAGGACTTGGGAGACTAAGACAGGAGGATTGGAGGTTTGAGGCCAGCTTCAGCAATTTAGCGCGGCTCTCAGCAACTTAGTAAGACCCTGTTTCAAAATAAACATAAAAATGTCTGAGGGTATAGCTTGGAGGTAGAATTCCCTTTGTTTCAATTCCCAGTATCACACACACAAAAAAAGAATCTAGATTATTTCTGAAGACAGTCACAATGTTTTGTCTAATTTTTTTTTCATACTATCCATGGTTACAAAGAACTTCTAACCACTGTTTTAAGAATGTAGAAAAAAATGAACTGTCTCTGTTGTCAATAAGAAATCAGTAAAAGTAAACGTTGTAAAACACAATTCAATTAAGATTACCTTATATTGTGTACTCGAGGCAGGTTAAAATGGAGATTAGACGCACAGGGAGCTGCATACTGCAGAAGGCTTGTTTCAGAGTTTACACATTATTTTTCTTCCTACAAATAAACTTTCCCCAAACTGATTGCTTGTAAATTCAAAGCAAGCAAGAAATTTCCTTTAAATTAACTAAGTAAAGGCTCAATAAAATATAGACTGCTGTAATGGGCTTCCATATTTAAAAGGTTTACATGAATTAGTACCATTTTGAAACCTTATCATACTCATTTAAAGTAGATCATATCAATATTGGGAGAACTGGAAAAAAATCTTGAAGATGGTTTCTTTCTAATGTGTAAATAATTTAGATCTCCCTGGTTGTGGGGTCGTCCACTTATACAATCACAAGACTGGGAAGGTGAGAGAACTTCATGGAAAGACAAGGAAAAGTGTTGTTATTAAGCAGGAGGTCTAAGTAGTGCCTGGAAGTGTGCATGTTGACTCTATAGTGCACAAGGAATAAACTTTTCAAAAACTTTGAGTTGCTACTGATACCTGGTATTAGAAAAACATAATACAGTATAGTTCATGACCAAAATCATGCATTATCTTTTAAAAGGCTATTTTGAAAATAAAGGTTTTGCTACTTTATGTTTAATTATCATGCTATCATGCTGTGTAGAGAACATGTTTCCTCCTATGTAAACTCAATTGCCTCACCTTATACTTTATTAACACACTAGTTGAACAAAGAAAAAGGCAGTGTTACATGGAAGGCCTGGATGTTAATTTCTACAACACTACTCTCAGGATGCTCTTTAATGCTCACCAGGATGGTATGTATGTATGTATGTATGTATGTATGTATGCATGCATGCATTCCTTCTTTGGTGATATGGGGGATGGAACCCAAGGGACTTTTACCCAGGGGCTGCAACCCAACCGATTTTTATTTTTATTTGGAAACAGAGTCTCACAAAATTGCTGAGGCTGGCTTTAGCTCCTGTCTCATTCAGCCTCTTGTCTCGGCCTCCCAAGTACTGGGATTACAGGCATGTACCACCACACCCAGCAGAAAGATGGTTTTAGACTTCAGTTTCCTTTATTCACTGCTTAATACATTTTACTGAATTTCCTTAAGTCTGAATGTATCAGGCACAATGATTAGCCCTTACATAATCTTCGCTGAACTCTTTCTTTCTATATGTTATATCATTTAAACAGTTGATGAAATTCACATAAGCAAACTTTGTTCATTTTTAAAACATATTACCCACTGCATTTCTCATGCACTACTATTGTTATTGCATATGTTTATCTTCACAATAGTTATTGTGAGACAAGTTGGGAAATGGACTCTTAGAGAAATAAAATTTCAACGTAATAAGAATCAAAATCTAGATTATGATTCCTTCTGCCTTGTGTAATTTCTATAGAAAAACTCTATACTGAAAAGCTCCAGCTATTTACTAGATCCCCCATGATTAGGTCCACTAATGCCTGTCGCACCTACAACCTCTTTTTTTTCTGCAAAGTGTAGAAATTTAGAAAAACAAAACTCAAAGATTATGTACTCTTCTGTAGAAACTCTTCTGTTTCTTTTTTCTCTTCTTTTGTTTCTTTTTTAATTTTTTTGGTACTGGAGATAGAACCCAGGAGCATTCTACCACTGAGCTACACCCCAGCCCTATTTTATTTTGAAATAGGGCCCCACTGAGTTGCAGAGGGCCTCATTAAGTTGCTGAGGCTAGTCTTGAACCTGTAATCTTCCTATCTCAGCCTCCCATGTACTGGGATTACAGGCATGTGAAACCATGCCTGTTTGAGACACTTCCATTTCTAAAGGAGGAGTATGACACAAAAAACACTTTGATATGGAATCGTCTAGAAGGTATTTTGAAAATTATCAAGAATTTTAAGAGGTCTTCTCTAAGAATATCCAAGGGTATTCAAAGACATAGTCTATCTCAAGTATATGAGTTCATCATTTTTCTAATTTCAAAATTACCCAACTATAACCATAGTTCATATTTTTATATGGTGAATTTCAAGTAAATTAAATTCCACATTTGACTGGAAGTTTCACAGAAACCCTCTAAAAATCTGAAGACAAAACTTCTTATAAAAGTAAGAAGAAAAAAAAAATCACTATTCAGTGCTTATATTCAATGTAATGTATTTATTATTAAATAGGAAATATATCTTAAGTAACATGCAAGCTAAGAAGGCAACATTTAAATAATGTGATTTCATGGAAGGCTTCTTCGAACAAATAACCATGCTTGAATGTAAACTAATTAAATTCTATACTGAGGATATCATTCATGAAGTTTATCACTTTACTCTCTAGTAAAAATGCATTTTAAAGAGCAAGATCTCATTGACAGAAACAAAATAATAGTAGGTACTGCTATCAGAGACAATTATGTTTTCAATTTTGCTAGGATCAATTGCTGGCATATATATCACTTACTATTTACTATTTTGTGCACATTATTAGGGTAATATTAACAGAAGCAATCCAAAGAAAAGCTTATGTATAGAAACAAAAAGAATTTTTTTTGCACAATTCTTAGTCATCACCCTTTGTTAAGATTGTATAGATAATGCTAATACATGCTAGCAATGCAAATATGTCATAGAGAGGTGCACCTCACAAGAATATGAGAGTCAAAGTTTAATAACAGCCATAGTAAACTCAAGTCACTGAGAATAACAAGCTGATAGAGGTGGAAATAGGTATTCACTAATATGGGCATATAATTAAATTATTTTCTATATTAATACGATAAATAAAGTTATCAAATCTATTCAGTCCAAGGATTTTAAAAAGGACAGAAGAAATTTAATCTATTTTCCCAGCAAATAACTTAATTCACTTATCCAAATAAAGACTAATATAGTCCATTAATTATTCCTGCACGCCATGATCAGTGCTGTTATAATATGGGTATGATAAGATATGGATCTTTCCAATGGATGAAACACAATTTCATACTGGCAAGACAAGGAGGTAAACAGAAATGAAGAATAATTTCTTTCTGATTTTACTGAAGCCCCAGTAATTAGAAAAGTCCCTATAATCCTAAAAGCTATAATATGTTTTGAAAATATGACACATTTGCTCCTTTCTCATTTCCTAAATATTTATCATATACATGAATTTACATAGTGCTTATCTTTTTCTGATAAGCGAAACAGCAATGTGGAAGACAAATTAGCTGAACCAGAAAGACATATTAAAAGTTATTCTAATTTTGGTAGTTTTGGCAAGATTTGATAGAATTAACTTTTGTGCTGTGTGTGTGTGTGTGTGTGTGTGTGTGTATGTGTGTATGTGTGTGTAGAAACAGATTGTGCTAGTACTCTTTCCTGGTTAAACAAATAAGAAGCTCTATTACCATGGTAACTGACGGGCAAAGTAATTGTGTGTGTGTGTGTGTGTGTGTGTGTGTGTGTGTGTGTGTGTATTCTCTCCCCATATTTAGCAGGATATGAGGGAAAGATCAAGTTGCATTGATGTAGCTAAAAATAGGAATTTAATTATAAGTGAAAACATTAGTGATAAAAAAAAACCTTCTAATATTGCTAGTTAGGTATTCAGGGCACATTATTTGTGTTGGTAGAAAGGGCAGCAAAATATCCACCAATGTAGACATAGAAACCAAGAATTTCTTAATACAATATTAGCCATGCACCCTTAGCAAAGACTGTGTAGGTAATGCTAATACCTGCTTATCAGGGTTTTGAATCAGAACAAAATTCTTGTAAGTAAAACCATCACCTTAAGCATAATAAAGAAAATGTGAGAGGAGATGCGACATGAATATCAGTAATATAAACAGCAAATAAACAGAGGTCCCACCTAAATGGTTGGCCACTTCGGCAGGTAAAGTCATTCACTTATTTGACACGCAAATATATGTGGACATTTGCTACATCAAATACCAGTGACAGCATTAAATAAAACACAGCTCCTTCCCTAAAGTCTACAATAAAGCTGAGAAGAAAGAGCCCCTTAAATAACTGGAAATACTGTGCTATGGAAGGGGGTGTATGTACAAAGACAAATGTAGCACAGACTTGGAGCATCTTAGCACACCTAGGAAGGGAGAGGGGAAGCAGAAACAGCTTCCCAGAGTAATGGCACAAGTGCTTCATCAGATAAGGACTCGTCATTGCTTAGATCCGTAGAGCTGAATTTGGGGAAGGAGTGCAGAAGCTTTGTCTCTAGAATCTCTGATTCTGTATGTCTGTGCAATAGTGTAGGAATCCAGATTTTTAATAGGCATCCCATATTTATAATGATGCTGGGGATGAAATCCAGTGGCATTCTACTTCTGAGCTATGCCTCTAGCCTTATTTTATTTTATTTTATTTTGAAACAGGGTCTTGCTGAATTGCTGAGAGTCTCACTAAGTTGCTAAGACTGACTTTGAACCCTCCATCTTCCCATCTCAGCCTCCCAAGTACTGGATTAACAGGTGTGTGCCACTATGCCCTGCTGGCATCCCATATTTAACTTAGATACACATGGCTCTGGGTGAAGAAAGACAGCCTAAAGGACAGTGTGAAAAGTCATGGGGAGGTGTGTAGAAGGCCTTCTGCAAGGGAGACAGAGTTGGAACTTTAATAAAAAAGATAGGGGGAGCCAGAAAAAAAAAGAATTAATCTGAGAAATATAAGGCTACATTTGTGTTTTAGTAAGATCTCTAAGACAACACAGTATAGAAAGTATGCATCTCCCATTTTTAATGTCAATAACTCATGAGAATAAAATATCCTGATGTTCTTTGGCAAAGTGATGATGGGAGCAGATTGTCCATTATTTTAAGTGGAAAGAATTATAACGCATAGTAAGTCAATCCTAATCCTTAACATATTTTTCTAAAGTGTACCTAAAATATCTATGTTATTATTTTCTGATAAAACAATATGATTACTAAACCACAGTGTTCTGTGAAGAGTAACAGGGCCAGTGATATCAAAGGCACACAGACTTTTAGTTGATGCTTCAGCTGATGTAGCTAGACTAAATTTAAAAAAAATTAAATTTTCTGATACAAACATCAAGTGAAAAAAAAAAACTTACGAACTTTTAGTTGTAAAAACCAGGAGGCATCCTAACAGAGAAATAATTATTTGTTTATTGTTCTTTGGGGTAAGCCTGCAGTAGCATCAGCCAGATGGGACACAAGTGAGTAAGTGAAAAATACAATGATCAAGGTGAGAAGGAATGAAGGCTTGAAGGAACAGGAAAGCCAGGGGAGAGAGGGATAGGGACAGGAGAGGTGATGGGACCAAGAGAGATTACAGAGAGAAGCTCAAGCAGATGGATAATTATGAGATGGATGAATGAGTATCTGGAGGCAAAGGAGGAGCCCAGGTTTGGGGCTGAGTGATGGGGTTGTGGTGTTGCCAATCACAGAGATGAAGATTACATGGAGAAGCCGGTGCGATGACACACACACCTGTAATCCCAGTACTTGGGAGGCTGAGGCAGGAGTGTCACAGGTCCAAGTCCACTGTGTGGTAACTCAGTGAGATCTTGTTTTGAGTAAGAAATTAAAAGGGTTGGGGATGTAGCTCAGTGGTAGAGGGCTCCTGGGTTCAATTCCAAACGCCACAAAATATTTTTGTAAAAAGAAAATAAACAAGAAGAGAAGGGGATATACATTTTAGAATATATGTTAAGGCCTCATAATATTGCCATGATGATGTTAATTATAAGAGCAGTTATTCTTCAACAAATACATATGGAAATAGGTATTTAAATGTGGATATAACATATTTTAGGAAAAAAATTCTACATGATGTATTAGGACAGAGTCACAAAATGACCAACAGTTAAAGTATCAAACCATTTGATAAACAGCAAAACTCTAAGATATCTATCGACCTAATATAATCATGGCAGAATTCTTCATAATGAGAAAATGTCTCAAGGCATGAAGCTACACCTGCAGAGGCAGCACATGGGTAGACTCAGAAGAAGAACACCATGAGCACATTGTCTCAAGAAATAGGAACCTTTCGTAGTTAACTGTCAACTATGTCAAGTAGTTGGAGGTGTAAGAGTGTTTTTAATTTAAACAATAACATTTCTGGATACTTGTTAAAACACAGGGAGGTGTTTATCTGGGCAAGAGGCACCGTGATTTATTTGGCAAATAAGAACTTACTATATTTCCACTAAATTAATATTTATTTTTTGGCGAATTCCTTTAAAGAGAAAAAAATAGTTGAACTCGAAGTTTTTCTGTTAAAAACAAATGGGGGAAGGGAACTCAAAGGTGTCCCTCTACAATCTAGTTTGATTCTCCTCAGTGGCAAATCCCACATGTGCTTGCCAGGGCGTGAGCACCCATCTGTGACCCCTTGGCCACCTAACAGGAAACACTGCAGTCACTACAGAGAAATCACATGTTTTTTAACCTCATCATCCCAAGAGTAAGCTTCCTTGTTCAAAAAGGTTTCAAGAGGTTATGGTTGATTTTCTCATCTCTTAGTAATCTCATCAAACGAAGTATAAATAAAGCTGTTTTTGTTACTTCCTGGAGTTCTTATGTTAAATCCACTTAATAGCACTACTTAGTATCTTCATGATGCTTTATTTAAACATGTTTAAAGGCTGTGTTTGAGTAATCCTTTTATTCTACAACAAAAGATTGTTCATAGTACATTTTAAAAATCTTACTTCAGCAAGTCAGCATTTCACTTGTCTAAAGGAAGTCATAAATAAGTAAAAGTAAACATTGCTCAAGAGGAAAGACTATGAAGTGTGATTTCCACCAAAATTTAAAAAAAAAAAAAAAAAAAGATTCTTTTTGAAAGCTGGTCAAACTTTCCTTTTGGAGAAAATAGAATGGTAAAGACTTCTCAGGAGATTGGTTCAGCCAAATAACTTTTTCATTACTTCCCACCACCATCAGGATGGGAAAGTTTCCCCCTCCAGTGCCTGCAGACTGTCAAAGACCTGCTGGAGAGGCAGTGGGACACTAATGACTGGAGAAAGCCTGGGGCAGTGGAGAGACCAGCTCATTAGGGGATCTCAAGTTTAGAGTAGGGAAAAAGCAGCAGGATGCTAATCATTGTGCAGACGATAAGCTTCAGAATATCTGGAGGCAGACAGCATCCTAAGCACAGACCTTACACCCTCAAACCTCCACACCTCCACAGCAAGAACATGAAACATACAGAGAAGAAACTGCCAGCACTCTCCTCTTCCTCAAAACACTAAAGCACTACAAAAAAAAAAAAAAAAAAAAAAGCTGTCTTAAAGATGGCTTATATCAGTGTCTTTCTTTCAACTCCCAAGGTCATTGTCTTCATCCTGGTCCATATCTCCTGGCTGGATGCTTAGAGTATTATCCTGACCCCCACTGCACCCCATATGGCATCTCTGCATCTGATCACCCTCTCTCTGCCAGCACCTTCTTCCAAATCTCCTCTGCCATCTCAAAAGCTTTAACAGACAGTGTCCACTAAATAAAATTCAAGCTAAACATCTGGGATCTGGGTCTAATGTTTTCATTCATTCATTCATTCATTCATTCATTCATTCATTCATTCTGTATTGCAGTACAAGGGATTGAACCTAGTAGCAGTCTACCATTAAGCTACATCCCTAGTCCTTTTTAAAATTTTATTTTCAGACAAGATTTCTCTAAGTTGCCCAGACTGACCTCAAACTTTCGATCCATCTGCCTCAGTCTCCTGAATAGCTGGAATTACAGGTGTGTATCACTGCACCTGACCTGATATGCCATTTTAGATTTATGTCTAATGAATACTCAACATGTTTGCCATACTTCAGGCATTCTAGGGCCCTTCTTCCCTTGAATATTATTATATTAATGTTCTACAATGGTGGACTTACAAAATAATCAGCAGTGCCACATTGTTTTATGAGATTACTCCAGACACTATCATAAAATTGTGTCTCCTATCTCCCTTTTTAAGTGGAAATTTCCTGAGGGCAATGATAATATCTTTTGTAACTTTTTATCCTTCATAGCACAGGCAATTTAAAAAGCATCAAGAAAACAGTAAAAGAATGTTGAATCCTTCATAGTATGTAAAGGTATTGGATGGAATCTTTAAGTACTAGAGAACAGTACTTTAAATGCAAACTAACATATTACAACATGGTATGAGAAGAACTTGCTGAAAATTTCTTTGTATTACTCAAAGTTTGGTCCAAGGACATACATCATACCTGGAACCTTGTTGAAAATGCAGAATATTTGACTCTACTTCAGACCAGCTAAATTCAGAATCTGCACTTAAGCCAGGCGTGGTGGCACACACTTGTAATCCCAGCATTTGGGAGACTGAGACTGGAGGATCCAGGTTCACAGCCAGCCTCAGTTACCTAGTGAGGCACTCCGCAATTTAGTGAGACCCTGTTTCAAAATAAAGAATAAAAATTAGGGCTGGGGGTGTAGCTCAGAGGTAGAATGCCCCTGGGTTCAATCCTCAGTCCGCCAAAAAAAAAAAAAAAATCTGCATTTAACAAGATCCTTGGGTAATTAATGTGACATTAGTGTTTAAGGACCACCAAGCTCTAGTTTTCTTAGAGCCAATGATTTTGTTGGTCATTCAGCACACTGTAGGCAAGGGACCCTCTGAGTACAGATTATATCTACACAGGATTAGATCAAATCTTTTGAGGCTTTGAGCATTGAAAATATGCCTTCTTCATAGATGCACTTGAAAACATATATGTTAAAAATTTTAAATATAAAACTCTGATTTTCCCACTAATGCCTACTATAATACCTTTCTTAAAAATATCAAATTTTTGCATACATTGTTAAAAGATACCTGCTTTTTCTAATGTGCTGCACATGTGTTTCATCTCCCTCTTGGGTAATCCAATACTACATTTAGAAAATACAATATTTTAATAGTTCAAATATTATGAGCTCTAACAGTCAAAATAAGAGGCCAAACTTCATTTTATGAAGCATTTTTTCACACATTACCCCAGACCTTCATAGAGCTCACACTCCCTGATCATCTGATACAGCCAGTTCTTGTTACTCTCAGACCAGAGATATTCACAGCTAAGTTGAAAACTCTCCAGCCTGACATTTCATCCCAGTCTGGTGAGCCACACACACTACAGCATCTGTCTCTTCTAAGCCAGGTTGCCTCTCACTGAGCCTTAACATTCCAGGTACATTCTAAACATTCCAGGCACATTCCTAACTCCACAACTTTATCCAAATTTCCATTGCTTGGAAAATGTTTCTTCTGGCTTCTGCTGAAACAAGATTATATGCAAGCATAATCCAACAATGTGAAGTTTGCCGCCAACTATCAGGTTCCAATGACCCAAACACCCCTCCTACCTTTTAATTATAGGACATGAATTTGACACAATTAGCTTATGTGCCCATGAGTTGTCTATTTTTTCACGTACAATTTGTCCAGTGGGCTAAGATCCACATCCTTGGCCTCTGGGATTCCCATTATCTTTAGCAATACCTTAAAAAGCCTATGGGAGCAAGAAATAATTTGTTGTTGATAGCACAAGAATGAATGTATTCCATAGCCAAAAAGAGGTTATTTGGGAGGCTGTATGTATGTTGCCTCCCTCTTTCAATTGAGTATTTCAGAGTTGAACTTACTTGAAGTTTGCAATTGAGATAATTAGTGTGCTTACTAAGTTATTCATTGTTGATTTATTAAAACTGTAATGATTTTTAACCCAGGGTCTCAAGACAAGTGCTCTTTAATTGAGCATTACCTCCAGACAGTGTAATCATCTTTTTCAAGTACTTTAACTCGAATTTTAACTGGAATTACCCATAGATTGAAAATGCAATTTAAAAAAACAGGTTATTCTTCAATATTATAGATTATTAAAACTCCATAATATCTTCAGAATATTAAAGTGAATTTAGATAGAAATTTAGTATTGTTTTGGATCATGTACAGTTATGTACATCGTAGGCATGACTTTTTAAAAATTAGCTATTATTTGACATGATAATATAGCTTTTAAAGATGTGACTTTTAAAACCTCAGCTGATTTCTAATCTAAATAATAATGAGAATTTCTTTCTTACTTTTAAAATATCTCAACCTTTAATATACTGAATTTAAATATGTGCTATTAAAATAGAATTTTTATACTGTTAAGCATATATAAGCCAACATCTTTGAATAGTATTTAAATAATACTCAGTTCATTACTTTATTTGATATAGTAGTATAATATATTAATATAAACATATTAACATAAAAATTTGCTACAAACAAAATAAGATTGAAATTGTAATGAAGATATTAGGTGATAAGACAAATAAATTAAAGCATACAAGCCAACTGTTGTGGCATATGCCTGTAATTCCAATACTTAGGAGGCTGAGACAAGAGGATTGTAGGTTTGAGGATAGCCTCAGCAAATAGTGAGACTCTCATCAACCTAATGAGGTCGTGTTTCAAAATAATAAAGTAAGCCAGGCTTGGTGGCACACGCTTGTAATCTCAGCATTCAGGAGGCTGAGACCGGAGGATCCGGGTTCGCGGCCAGCCTCAGCTACCTAGTGAGGCACTCCGCAACTTAGTGAGACTCGGTTTCAAAATAAAGAATAAAAAAAATAGGGCTGGGGGTGTAGCTCAGAGGTAGAATGCCCCTGAGTTCAATCCCCAGTACCGAATAAATAAATAAATAAATAAATAAATAAAATAAAAAAGTAAAACAGGGCTAAAGGTGCACTAGAGGTGTAGCTCAGAGGTAAAATGCCCCTAGGTTCAATCCCCAGTACCAAAATAAATAAGTAAATAAATAAATGTTTAAAAATAGGTCTGAGGATGTAGTTTGGCGATAGAATGCTTCTAGATTCAATCTCCAATACCCAAATAATAACAATTACAAAACATAAAACATGAATATAATTTAAAGGAGCAAGTCTATTCAAAACTGATCTCATTATCTTCTTGTGAAAATTATTTTGCAATCTTCCAAACAATACTTTAATAATTTCTGAACATTGATTTTTAAAATGATCTTCTCTTAAAGATAAACAAATAACTCAAAATTGATCCCCAAATGCCAAATTTTTATACTAGACTATTTTTAGGGTTTTTCTTTCTTATTCTAAACATACTTCGTATTTTTGCCTCACCTTCTCTCTTTCTTTGTCCAAGCAGATTTTATCAACAAATAAAAACAGGACAAATAGTCAAATATTTGGGGAGCTGTATCTTCTAAGTATTTATTTGTTTTATTTTAGGTCATTATTAATAAAACAAAGTTCCAACCTATATTTCTACTGTAAAGTATTTAAATATTTCTAGGTAAACAACTATATCACTGAGATTCTAATATGTAAATACCTTAAATATTATAAAATATAAACTTATTTAATAAAAGGCATTGCAGTATCAATATTTGTCACTTAGTCTTTAGTTTCATGTTGTGTGGTTCAGTTCAGAAAAGAATATAGTTTTACTTAAAAAAAGTGAATTGAACAGCTACTATATGGGAGATTCAAAATCAGATGAGAGATGAGGTCTTTTTTACATTTTAGCTTCTCAAAAGTTACAGCCAAATGCATTACAAGAACACACCATGAATATATTAATGAATATATTAAAGCAAGTTTAAAAATCACAAATGCTGGAAAGTATACAATTCATTGGTGGCTTTGAATGTTCCAGAACATATTCTAGATAGCACTTTCAGATAAGTAAAGTTCCCAAAGGAAAAAGAAAAAGAATTGGTTTGATGCTATCCCATAAAATTAATAAATTACATAAACAATTATCTATATTGTATGAAATATTTAGAAAAAGAATTGGTTTGGTGCTATCCCATAAAATTAATAAATTACATAAATAAATATATTGTGTGAAGTATTTAGAACAATTCTAAAATATGCGATAAAAACTAACTCATAACATCTCAAAGGGTAATTCCCCCCCAAATATGGGACACAACCAGGTTTTGTATTCATAAGAATTAAACTCTGAAGTGTTCAAGGTGCATAAAACAGCTTTAAAATCACACATTTAGTTTTGCTTATTATGGAAATTTGAGAAAAAATTAGACCACAATGTCTAAAAATTACTAGGAAAGAACTTCAAAATCTTATTCTTCTTATTAATTGGGATAATTTTTCTGTCCTCATAGTTTAAAATTTAAGTTGTTTTACCCTGTGGGTTTTACTGTTCATACAGGTGACTATGAAAAGCACAGAAGCAAACTAAATCCTCCTGCCGTAAAAGTGTGCCCAGAGGAGCACACGCTGCCTTTCACTAAAGCCGACTTGAGCCAATACAAGGTCCCTACAACAAGGCTTTAGGTAAGTTCTATTTAAGTCAATTCACCAATTAGGTAACCTGTCAGACCCAAGTCTGCAAGAGCACTGTGGCCATGATACACCTGACAAGAAACTAAAACTATCTCTCCTTGGAAAGCATCCTGTCTGTCAAAAGGAGACACAGATGCTAAGTATCCTTCCTACGTATCAGCAAATTCCATTACAACGTGGCATTGTACCTCATGAAAACTCATTACTTGAGAGCCGGGCGTGGTGGCGCAAGCTTGTAATCCCAGCATTCGGGAGGCTGAGACCAGAGGATCCGGGTTCGCGGCCAGCCTCAGCTACCTAGTGAGGCACTCCACAACTTAGTGAGACCCGGTTTCAAAATAAAGAATAAAAAATAGGGCTGGGGGTATAGCTTGGAGGTAGAATGCCCCTGAGTTCAATCCCCAGTACCGAAAAAACAAAAACAAAAAAAAAAAAACTCATTACTTGAATAATAATCTCCCGACCATGTTATGGTTTTGATAATGAGAACCTGAATTGTCATTGATACCCCAAACAGAGTCCTAACAATTTAATTAGCAACAACCCTACCAGCAACATCAAAAAACAGGACAAGTTTCTGACAACGAGTACATCTGATCCACAGCTGTTGAAGGACAGCTTAGAGCAAATCAGGAAGAGTAGGAAAGTCACCTGAGAAGTCCTGATAACATTCCCATGCAGAGCGACCTGAGGAAACTGGCACTGGACACAGGAAGCTTTTAAAAAGGCGATTCAAAAACAAAGAGATGAAAAATTTACAGCCATTTGGGAGCACAGTGATTGGGTTGGAAGTGTGATTATGCGATTTAAAATAATAAATTCCCGCCCCTTCCTCAACCCCCCCAAAAGGGAAAGAAAAACAAACTTAATGAGTATATCAGGCTCTAACTTTAAAGCATTGTTATATCTCTTTAGATTCTGTCTCTTTATAATCTAATCTGCTCTAAATGGTTCCTTCATTGTAGAATGAGGCTCAGGATGGCCTAGAAATGATCTGGAACTTTCTGGTCACTGGAACAATAAACTACCTAGTAGGGGATCCCCTGTATCCTGGCAGGAAGGGCCATGCAAGCTTGGCTTCCGAGGGTTCCCCTTCCTGACAGAGAGAACTGTAACATCCCATGAATTCTAAGGCCTGCAAGTGCTAGGCAGCTGGCATTTCCAGATAAGGCTTTCAAATAGCTGGCATCCCACCAGGAGTAGTGGTGCATGCCTGTAATACCAGTACTTAGGAGGCTAAGACCAGAGAATCACAGGTTCAAAACCAGCCCCAGCAACTTAGGAAGATCCTCAGCAACTTAGTGAGACTGTTTCAAAACAAAAAATAAAAAACCGCTAGGGGTGTAGCTCGAAAGTAGAATGTTCCTGGGTTCAATCCTCAGTACCAATAAGTAAACAGCAGGCATCCTGTCAGGCTACCTGGCACAAGTCAGCTCATATATTCCCTCACTAGTAGCCAGGCCAGAAGACGCCCACTCTTTCTCTTCTCTCACAGATCCTTGGCTACATGGGCTTTCCAATGAAACCTAGTCCTTAACTGTGCAGGCTTCAAAGAATTTGTAATGAAGCTTGTGTCATAAAAAGCAGGAACCTAGCTGATTCTCCTAGGCAGAAACATACTGAGACACAGAAGGAAGCCATCAGGTACCACCTTCATATACAGACAACAGAATTACATCTATTGCTAAAACCACAAAAAGAACACAGAAAAAGGGCTTAGAGAGTAACTCAGAAGGAAATATAAACATTGGCTTACATCAGGCAGAATTTTAAGTAACTATCTCAGTGCCCTTTTCTTCTCTCTCTCTCTTTTTTTTATTTTCTTCTCTCTCTCTCTCTCTTTTTTATTTTTGTGTGTGTGTACATATGATTGTTAGTAGATTAAATCTTTCAAAGTTAATTACAAGAATATTGGCTTTTGTATTCCCCCAACCTAGACATTCAAGAAATTACGTTGATGAGGGCATGTTCAGAATAAAATCTGGCATTTTTAGGCACTTCAGGATCTTTTAAAAATAACGTGTTATTTATTTTCACGAAATATTTCTGCTCTGTACATATTACCTCTCCCCTAACTAGAAGCAGCAAGCCATAAATCTTTACAGAATGCTCGCTTCAGACTAGTTTTAAGAAATGAAGGCAAGGAGGTGGGGGGTGCACTCAGTGGGGCCCTGCTTGTCCTGGTTTCCCTCTCAGGCCCTTTCTGCACCCTGATACCAATCTATACCACAGGCACAAACAAGAAACACCTACTGTGCGAATGGCTACTTCTACCACCAGCAGTTTCTTTGATGGCCTCTTTAAAAGTGTGAAAGAAAAGAGGAACAAGAAGGAGAAGGAAAAGTAGAGGAAGGAGGAGTTAAAATGGACAGGATACTGCAAGTCCTCAATTCTAAGACTTTTGGAATCATAACTATTTCTCTTTTCCTTGCGCTGAGTATGGATGACTTCAACCTCCAAGGCGCCCGATCACTGAGAGGTGCATCTCCTTGCCTAAAACACTAAGCATACACATAAAAAGAAAGGCAAGAAGTGTGCCTGGCTTCTACTGTGTGTCTGTAAAAGAATTGTCAACTTTCATGGTTACAAAAGAGAAAGAAACCAAAAAGAGAAAGAGAGGCTACATAATGAAGCCCTCACTGGCCTACTACCCTACCATGTCAGAGAAATCTGTTAAACCCAGAAATAAAGAAGGGGTTGTTTGTTCATTTTTTTGTTTGTGGTACTGGGGTTTGAAATCAGGGGCATTCTACCTCTGAGCTATAACCCAGCTCTATTTTTTATTATTTTTTTAAAATTTTGAAACAGAGTCTCACCAAATTGCTCAAACTGGCCACAAACCTACCATCCTTTTGTCTCAGTTTCCTAAGTACTGGGATTACAGGCATGTACCACCATGCCCTGCTTTGATGTAAGTATTTTAATATAAATTTGTGTTGAGATAAAATTTAAAATAAGAGCTATTTCTAGTCATTAATTCTTCTATGACTGACAGTCAAATAAAAATAATGGAACCTCATTATATCTATCTTTTCATTTGGACTTGTTATCAAAAATGTTATTTATTTATTTTTGGCAGTACTGGGGAATTGAACGCAGGGGAATCCTACCTCCAAGCTTCACCCCAACTCTATTCTTTTATTCTTTATTTTGAAACAGGGTCTCACTAAATAGCTGAGCCACAAACCTGTGATCCTCCTGTCTGAGCCTCCCAAGTACTAGGATTATAAGCATGTGCCACCATGCCTGGCAAAAGTGTAATTTTTATAGTAAAGCTTTTCAAAATTTTATGCCAAAATCCGAGATACATTTTATTGTACTGTATTGTATGCATGTGTGTGTAGCACTGGGGATTGAACACAGGGGCATTCTACCTGTCAGCTATACCCCTAGTCCTGTTTTTATTTTTTATTTTGAAACAGGGTCTCACCAAGTTGTGGAGGGCCTCCTTGAATTACTGAGGCTGGCCTGTGATCCTCCTGTCTCAGCCTTCCAAGTACTTTTTAACTAAGAGAAGGAAAAACATACATAGTATGTTCTCCTCATCTTTCATAAAAAGCAAAGAAGATAATATACATATTATCTATAACATTTATAAAAAGTAAATATCTATTCTAAATAGTTACACGAGTTTTTTAAACATAGTGATCATCCTCACAAAAACATGTTTCTCACCAGTGTGCAAAGTTGACTATGTCTGAAATACATGCTGAATTTCACGACAAGTTTGTTGGCAAGAAAAAAATTTACCTTTCTAAATGATGGTGGTGACCTCTAAAGGAAAGGAAAGGGTAGAATCAGAAGAAGGGACCAAGAGATCTCTAGCCTGCTGTGGTGTCCTAAGATATCAACTTATTACAGTCTTTATTCTGTCACACATATCTTGCAGCTACATACTTTTTATTTTATTTCATTTAATTTTTTGGTACTGGGAATTGAATCCAGAGGCAGTCTACATTCGAGCTACACCCCCAGCCCAACTTTATTTATTTGGAAACAGGGTCTTGCTAGGTTGACGGTCTCATTACTTACTGAGGTGAACCTGTAATCCTCCTATCTCAGCCTCCTAAGTACTGGGATTACAAGCATGCACCACCATGCCCAGCTCTGGAGCTACATACTTTTTAAGTTAAATCATTATGCAGCTCTACGATGTACTTTACATTTTCATGTGTATATGTGCATTACTGAGGACTGAACCCAGGGGCATTCCATTTGTGAGCAACACTCCCAGCCCCATTTTATTTTTATTTTGAAACAGAGTCTCACTAAGTTACCATGCATTGCTGGACCCTGTTTCAGCTTCCCAAGAACTGGGATTACAAGCGTGTGCCTCTGGGACTGGTTTCAATTTTATTTTAAAGTAAATTTTCCTAAGTGAAAAGGAAAAACTATTCCAACTAGGTGACACATTCCCGAAGACAGGAAACTGTGATATGTTCAAGAAACTAAAATAATTCCATGGTGGCAAGATGCCTCTGAGGGAGCAAGAGAACATACAAAATGAGACTTGAGAAAGGAAAGATGTGATAGAGTAAAGACAGATACTGGCACCTTCACAGTGGGAGGGTATTCAGGGATCCTGCTGTCTAATGTAATCAGTTTCTCAGGACCTCCCAGGAGGAAAATAGACACCTCTCCACTGCTGTTGACATTATTTGGCCAAGTCTGGTCTGGGGCCTAAGTTACTCATCACTCAGTTTTTACACCATCATAATGACATAGGATGCAAACATCTGATGTGTTTTGGTTCTCTCATAGTCCTCTCTGAACATCTTCTGCCTAACTGTAAATAAAAAGAAGCAATGAGATAACATTATTTTCAATCAGAGCAGTATTTTCCCTTCTTTTCACTTTTAACTTCATGTTGAGTGCAAATTTACATGGCAATTGTGCTTATTATGGAGTTACCATCATAAACTAGAGGAAAAAAGATGGATTGCTCAATAAATAACATTGGGACTACTAGCTGACCACATAGGGGGAACAAAAAGGATAGCTGCATTTCCACTTCACATTTCCAACAAAATAAGTTCCAGATGGATTGATTTAAGTAGTCTTAAAAGCCTGCAAACTTTCAGTCTAAAATGGTACACTGTTTAATCTAATCTTGGAGTAGGAAGTTCTTTTTCAGTAAATCAAAAAACCCAAAAGACAAAAAGATTAATAACTTTGCATTAAAAAAACTCTGCTTGAAATAAAAATACAGTAAGGTTAAAAGAAAGTGGCCAAACAACAAATTGAAAAATTACCTTTGCAACATATGGTAAACAAAGAACAATTGAAATATTCCTATAAATTGTGGTGTAAGAAACCACAAAAGAAAAATGGACTAAAAAGGAAATATAAGTGGATTTCAATTATATGAGAAGATCTTGAGTTTTTTACATAATTAAAAGAACAAGTTAAAATCATTTACAATGTACCTGCCATTTTCACTAAGATTAACAACATTCAAAGGGATGGGTCACAAGCAATATTGACCAATAGCTGGCATGAGAGGCATTTTCACAGACTCTTCTTTTTTTTTTTTTTTGTGGTACTAGGGATTGAACTCAGGGGCATTCTACCTCCGAGCTATGCCCCCAGCCCTATTTTTTATTCTTTATTTTGAAACCGGGTCTCACTAAGTTGCGGAGTGCCTCACTAGGTAGCTGAGGTTGGTCGCGAACCCGGATCCTCCGGTCTCAGCCTCCCGAATGCTGGGATTACAAGCATGAGCCACCACGCCCGGCTTTCACAGACTCTTCTTAAGACAATAAATTGCTGCAACCAACTTCTAAAAAAATTTAGCAAGATCTATTATTACTTAGAAAGCACAAACTGTTTGATTCAACATTTTGCATCAACAATTTATCTTATAGCTATATTTAGATATTTGTATAAGTGTATT
>PVLC010021233.1:0-28235 GCA_004027655.1 Graphiurus murinus
AATGCCTCTGGGTTCAAACCCTAGAACTGAAAAAAAAAAAAAAAAAGTAACTCTGTTATACCAAATAATTATATTTCGTATCTTAATTTAGGGTATGTGAACCCACTACACACCAATAATATACTTCATAAATCTATCTCCTAGTTTAGGATGTCCTAGACCCAAGTCAGTTTACAGAAAAACTTCACATACCAAGTTATTTGGATAATTATACAACAAGAAAAGGAAACTTTACCACATAATAAGGTAAATAGTCAAATCTCTGTATCATCTTGCTAGACTTGTTCTTGTTCAACTGTCAATTGAAGCATGAGGTTTTGGATGTGAAAACAGAAAGAAGGTAGACATAAATTTAAACTTGCTAATAAAAGGCATCTTTGGCTTCATCAGAAATGGAGTGTTTCCCATCAGATTTCCTGAATCAAATATTTATCAGAGATTAATAAAAGCTTTGGGCCTCAGTTTTCACACACCAGAGACAAAGAGCATGTGTTCTAAAGGTCAGCTGTTAAATGTTCAAACTACAGGCTGTTAGCCAGAGGAATGTCTACTATTAGATGTAGGAGAATATTTCATTTTTTCTAAATTCTACTTTTGTGTCCTCCAGTTATCCCTGTGAACATACACACACACACACACACCCAAAAACATTGATTTCAGCAAGAATAGCATACTATGTGGAATATTTGAAGTAATGAAGCTATTACCATGCTCCAGCATTTTTTTAGGAATCCAGAAGAGAATGAAGGAGTGGACCAAAGCATTCATAGACTGAATCCAGAATACCTAGAAGAAATAGAAGCACAAAAGTCAAGAGGGAGGCCTGCTCTAAATCTAAATAGATATGACATTGGAAAGTACACTTGCTTGGTGTAACACAGTCACAAAGCTGAAATGTTTTTCTGGAGATTATTTTTAAAAAGCTTATTTTTTTGGTTTTTAAAGAAATGACTGTAAAATTACAAGATAATGTTATTTGATAATCTATGTGAAGTTACATGATAATATAAATTGAAATTATAGGATATTATTGAAGTGATTTACCATTATAGAATAACATTACATTAAAGAATGATGTATTGTATTTAAATTTATTAAATAAAAACATATAACCAAAATACATTTGTTACAAAAATTATTAAGGCTTAAACTATCCAGTGAAACAGAACCAGAGTAATTTTTAAAAGAAAAATATAGCAGGGCGTGGTGGTGCATAATTGTGATCCCAGTACTTGGGAGGCTGAAACAGGAGGATCCGAGTTCGCAGCCAGCCTCAGCTACTTAGTGAGGCCCTGTTTCAAAATAAAAAATTAGGGCTGGGGGTATAGCTAGGATGTAGAATGCCCCTGGGTTCAATCCCCAGTACCACAAAAAAAAATATTCAATTTTAAGATTATATGCCTTTAAATGTATACTTTGATCCTTTACATCTATACTTCAACCCTCATCAAAATAAGTTTTAACAGACTATGCACAATTTTCTTAAATGGATCTCAATAATATAAAGTCTCTCAGTTCAGTCAAAGGTGCACATCAGTTAAATGATAGAAACAAACAAAAACCCCACAAAAATCTTTATTCTTTCAATTTTAAGTATACCAATTACTTTCATGCTTGCCAGGAAGTCTTAAAAAATAAAAACCAGGAAACATTTTCTATAAAAGACCAAAAAGCAGGTTTTCTTTATAGGGTTTAAGGGCTATATAATATCTGTTGTGTGTACTCAGCTTTACCATTGAGCACTAAAGCAGCCATACAGGATGTGTGAATTAACATGCATGGAATTTTACTTGTCAGAACAGGCAGGATACTGGACTGGGCCCACAGGTCACAGTGTGCTGATGCTCTTACCATTCACCCACAGATCCATGAAGCACAAGAAACAGGGAGAACCAAGACACATCCTAATGAAATGCTCCTCTTCAGTAAGAAAGAAAACAAATCTTAAAAGCAGTCAGAGAAAAAGGACATGGCACTTACAGAGGCATAAGGATGAAGAGGATAGCAATTTCACATCCAAACAGTGCAAACGAGAAGACAATGAAAAGTACTGAAAGACACAAACTACCAGCCTAGAGTTTAGTACCAAGTGCTATGGCTTGAATATGGACCCTATGCAAAGGCTTGGCCCAGGGAGGTGCCACTGGGAGGTGCTGTGGACTTTTAGGAGGTGAGGCCTTGTGGGAAGTTCTTAGGTCATTGGAGGGGGCATGCTCTTGAATGAGGTTATAGATTAGGTCTATTCCTGGTCTCTCTCTCTTCCTTCCTCCCTGGCTCAGAATGTAAACAGCTTGCTCTGACATGCTCCCTGGCATTGCTATCCAATGCCTTCATCAAATGCCTGGAAATATAGGGACATTCAATCGTGGACTGGAACCTCCCCAATGACGAGCTAAACAAACATTTCTTCTTTATAAGTTAATTGACTCAAGTATTTTATTGTAGTAACACAAAGCTGACTAAAACACTTCAAAATTGAAACGAAAGGCTTTTTCATTCATACAAAAGCTGGTAGATTTGCTCTAAAAGAAATGTTAAAGGGAATTCTCAGATGGAAGGAAAATTCTAACAGACAATAATGTGGATCTACACAAAGGATGCAAGATCACTAAAAATGATAAATACGTAAGTAAAGATAAGTTTCTATTACTATTTAAATGATTTAAAAATAATTGTTTAAGCAGGGTATGGTGGGACATGCCTGTAATCACAGTACTTCGGAGGCTAAGATAGGAAGATTGCAGGTTTGAGACCAGCCTCAGCAATTTAGAGAGACTCTCAGCAACTTAGTGAGACCCTGTTTCAGAGCAATAGATGAATGAATGAATGAATGAGTAAATAAATAAATAAATAAATGGCCAGGGTTGTAGGTTAGAGGTAGAATGCCCTCTGAATTCAATCCTCAGTATCCCCCTGAATAATAATAATTGTTTAAGATATGAATATCATAAGGGGTTTATAAAATGTGTAAAATTAACAGTCCAAAAGTTAAGAGGAGAGAGATGGAAGTATACTATATTAAGTTTTTAGAGTACATGTGAAGCAGTGCATCATGTCACGGTACACTATAACTTAAAGAAAAACACTGTAAACCCTAACACAACTTCTAAGATAAGAAAGCACAGATTTTAATCCATCAGTCAACAAAGAAGATAAACTGGAATTTATAAAAATTAATGAATCCAAAAGAAGATAGAAAAAGAAGAAAACAAATTATAGTTAAGACAAATTGAAAATGCAAGATATAACCATTCTGATGTACTCTATGATATAACCACATCAGACAGCACACTAAAAGTAAATGCTTCAGATATCCAGTTAAAAGGTGTATATTGAGCCAGGCATGGTGGTGCATGCTTGTAATCCCAGTACTTGGGAGGCTGAGACAGGAGGACCCGGGTTTGTGGCCAGCCTCAGCTACTTAGTGAGGCCCTCTGCAATTTAGTGAGACCCTGTTTCAAAATAAAGAATAAAAAATAGGGATGGGGGTATAGCTTGGAGGTAGAATGCCCCTGGGTTAAAAAAAAAAAAAGGTGTATATTGTATTGTATGGGTGGATTGGGAAGAAAGACTACAAGTTCCCTACAATAAACAATTAAATATGAAGACACAAATAGGTAAAAGGAAAAGAAGCTGGAGTGTTACATTGCTATCAAAGTAGATTTTAGAGCAAAGAATACTTTAAAAATAATAAAAGTAATTTTATAATGATAAAAGGATCAGTCAAGAGAATGCAATAATCCTAAACATGAATGCACCTAACAACAGAGTTTCAAAATGCATGACACAAAATCAGTTGAACTTCAAAGGAAAAATATATGAATTGACGATACGGTTGGATATTTCAATACCTCTCAATAACTAACAGAGCAAGTGGGGAAAAAAATCAGTAAGGATACAGAAGTTTTGAACAACACTGTAAATTCATCTAGTTAATTCACTTTTTAAGAGAAGATGAAATATTTAGAAGATAGACTATTTTGAGCCATAAAACAAGTCTCAGTACACTTAAAAGGCTTATATTTCTTCTAGGTGTCTATTTTTAAAAAAACACTTCACTAACAATTGAGATGTATAGTTAGGTTTTATCCCAAATTAATTAGAGTGTATGTTGTTCCTCTTGCAGGCTGTAAAAATTCCTTTAACACTCCCGTTCCCATACACATTCCAAATCTCAACCTCTATGATCTCAGGAAACAATCATTCTAACTCCAGTCTCCTGGAGGGATGCCTCATGGGAAAGCAAACCTCAATCTTTCTGTGGTCCTTCCTGGGGCTTCCCATCACACAATACACTCCCTGAAGATGTTGGGTGTACAATCTGTGAGACCACACAAGGTCAATTTTTTTCCACAAGATTAATTCCTTTCATTTCCCACAATGTCTATGATTTGAACATCAATTCCGTGGATAAGCTAAATAAGCAAGAAGATGGTACAATGCCACATTTCATGTGTTTTTTAAAATTGTTTTTTCTAAAGCCTCTGAAAAAGAAGGGACCAAAGGCATCTTTGGAGTCAAGATGAGATGAAAGACCTTCAATATAATGGTCATTTACCTTTGTGTTGAAAGTTTTCCCTCTCTGAGAGATGGTGTAGAGCTGAGGATATTTGAGCAGGCTCTTTTGACTACAACATTGTTCAAAGATTCCCAGAGTTAAAGGTGGCAATGAAGTGAAAATCTACATGGAAAAATAAAAAAAAAAAGCATTGCATCTGTACATGAGCTAATACTACTGTACCAATGTCAGGTTTCTTGCTTGATAACATATGTATCCTAATAATTAGGGTAGCATGGGGGAAGCTGGGGGAAGGACACATAGAACTTTCAACAGTTTTTGCAACTCACAGTAAGTCTTAAACTATTTAAAAATAAAAGTTATTTACAAAGAAGCTATTATCAAGCTATGTAGATTCAAATAGATCTACTAAACCATGACAACTTTTCAATTGATCCAATCCTTTGATTCGATATCTAATAACTAACATAGTTTATGGTCTCTGAGCATAAAATGGATATATTTACCTAGCTGTGTTTATGAGAATAAAAGTCGAGTATCTAGCTATTCAAATAACAGGCATAATAGTAGCTACTACATGTAGCAATAATGTCACCTAACTCCCTCTTAAGAATTCATTGTTTTATAGCTTGTTCACTTGCCAGGACGTGGCACATAGAAGACAATAAATATCATTAATTGAATGTTAGACTCAATGAAAAATAATTTTATGAGAATTCTTTGCCTTTATTACTATTATCAAAAATAAAAAGAGGCTTCTCATTCATTTATTCTTTGAATATTTATTAAACAACTATTTTGCCAGGACCTATATCAAATTAAAAAGACATAAAAGCTTTAAAAAGCTCTGGATCTTGTCAAGAAGAGGACCTTTTAACAGAAAGCATATTATTATGTGAAAAGTGGGGAAGGAGAAAGGGAAGGAGGATAGAAGGAGTGAAAGAAAGGGAGAAATAAAATGAGAAAAAGAAAGAAGATTGTCAGCAGGGAGATGGAAGTACCTGAACCATATTCACTGTCAGTTTTGACTATGTGCTGCCAAAAAAGACATTTTAGAAAAATAACATGTGAAAGTGTCTGCCTATTTCTGCTCTATGCAGTTTTTCTCCCTATGGCAATTTAAACCAGGCATTCTTCATGCACAGGAACCAGGAGGGAATGTTCGTGCCTCAAGTGAGGAAGTGTTTTTACATCTCTGCTTTTGCCTATTTTTGTTACTGTCTAATTGGCCAGATCAAGTCACTAGGTCAAACTCAGAGTCAGTGTTGGAGCATGAATATATGCGGGCCTTTTAAATCACAATCTATGACATGTGACTGCTGCATATCCCCTGGGAACTTTATACACAGACAATGTTGACAGCAACTAAAGAAAGCTTTGCTTCTTTTCCTATCCATTGATTTTTTTTTAACTGCATTGGCTAGGATCTCCAGACAATGTTGAATGGGAGAGCAAAAAGCATACATTCTTATCTTTTCCTGATCTTAAGGTTTATTTTTTCACCATTAAAGTATGATAGTAGCTATAGTGTTTTTGTAGAAGCACTTTCTTGGTAATCATCAGGAATGAATGATGAATTCTCTCAAATGTTTTTACTGCATCTAGTGAAATGACCATGTGGTTCTTCCTTTTTAATCTATCAAACTAGTAGATTACATTGACTGAATTTTAAGTAGTAAACCAAGCTTGCACTCCTGGAATAAATCCTGACTTGTCAAAAAGTATTGATTACTTTGTACGTTGTTGAATTTGAATTTGCTAAAATTCTGTTAGGGGTTTGTTCACCTACACTCCTGAGGAATATTGGGCTGTGATCTTTTCTGTAATACTTTGCTTAGTTTTTCTATCAAGGTAAGCTATGTCATAGACAAGTTGAGGTATTTCTTCCTCCTCTCTTTTCCAGAAAACTGCTAAATTTGCTAATATTTCTGGAGCTATTTCTTTTGAATGGAAGATCACAAAATTTAATACATGTAGGTTATTTGGGTTTTTTAGTGATATTTAATAGTTTGCATCTTCCAAGGGATTTATTGAATTCATCAAGGAATCTGTTACTTAAGATGTCAAAAAAATTGTTCATAATATTTGATAATTATCCATTATTACCTATAGGATCCGTAGTGATGACCCATCTTTCATTTCTGATGGTGTTAATTAGTATTTATAATTATTTATTTATTTAGACTTACTTGATCAGTTTGGCTAGAGACTTATCAACTTTATTGACCTTTTCTAAGAGTTGGTGTTTGGTTTCATTTGTTTCCTCTATTGTTTCTCTGCTTTACATTTATTTGACTTTAAGTTTCCCACCATAGACCAGCTTAACTGCTTGACAAAAACAAACCAGCAAAGAAAAAAATAGCATCTGTTTTTCCTACTTAAAAAAAAAATAAGATTCCATCAATCACTATCTGAGGCTTATGCATTCATAATGATTTTTCTAGAAAAGGAGAGATTTAGTCATTCTCTATTCCAGTCTCCTAGCAACCTTTGAAGAAAGCTGATCAGTATGGTCCTCTGTGACCAAGAGCCCAGGAGAGACAACTGTACACACAGCCTCGGCCTCGTGGGCACCACACTCTTGCCTCAGCATCTCACCAGGACCTGCATTAACTGCACTTGTCCACAGCACTGGACATTCTTATACTATTGGACATCCAGTGACTTCTGCCTGTACTGTCTGCTTCTAAACTTAACCTCCTAGAAGACATAATTTCTAGGATTAAGGCACAGAGCACATACATATCTTGATTGCCACAATGCAGTATAGGAGAGGCATCATTATACTTGCTGGGAACCTCATTTCTATCCTTAAAGTAAAGAAATAATACAACAAAAATCAAAAGGCAATGTGGTTAGTATCTGAATTCAGAATGAGTTCAGTAATGGCAAAGGATTTTTTAATTATAGAAAATTTCATTAAAATGGGGAAAATATTTACTATAAGACCCGACATCAAAATTTATTTGATATATTTTTCACATTTTTTAACCAGAAGGTTTAAAAGAACATGGATTTACATTATAAACACACACACATACACATATATATGAGCATAAGTAACCCTAAATGATATGCATTAAATGTAATGGGCTTAGGTAGAGTTCAGTGCTTGGCTTAAAAGTATGAAAACTTTGCTTTGGTACAAAGTAAGGAGGTTGCAGATACCTTATTACGAGGTGCTGGGCTCCTATTGCATGTGCTTACTCTAAAATGATCTGTTGTAACAGAAAGGACATGTGGAGAGTTTTGGCTTCTGCATGATTTATCATGGCAGCAAAAGTTCTAAAGATGTATTCATGCTGCCTGCTAAGTCACACAATGACTGACTAAGAAACATTTCCCAGACATGAGCAGTGAAAGGAAGTCTCTGGAGTTCTGGGCTCTTGCACACACACACAGAGAGAGAGAGAGAGAGAGAGAGAGAGAGAGAGAGAGAGAGAGAGAGAGAGAGAGAGAGAGAGAGAGAGAGAGCTTACCACATTGTACAAACTGATGCACCAATGCTCAAATATAATCTGCCCAGAAAATCCATTGAAAAAGGCGAACCAAAGCTGGAAGAGAGAAAAGCCAAATGAAGCATATTGTCAAGGTTGACCTAGACACCTCCATATATACACCAGAAGTGTAGAGAAGAGAGACCTTGAGGCTGATACAGCTGCTGCAGAAATTACTGAGGGGGGCATACGATTGTTCTTTCATAAATTATTAATTGCAAATACCACTTATTACCAATATTAAAAATCAATGTATTTAGCCAGGAACAGTGACACATACCTGTAATTCCAGTACTCAGGAGGCTGAGACAGATGGATTGCAGGTTCGAAGCCAACTCAGCAACTTAGCAAGACTCTTAGCTACTTTGTGAAACCCTTTCAAAATAAATAAAAGGTCTGGGGGTGTAGCTTCAAGGTAGAATGCCCCTGGGTTCCATCCCCAGCACCAAAAAAAGAAAGAGAGAGAGAGGAAGGAAGGGACGGAGGGAGGGAGGGAGGGAGGGAAGGAGGGCGAGAGAGAGAAACATCAATATATTTGAACAGGACATGGTGGCACATGACTGTAATCTCAGTACTTGGAGGCTAAGACAAGAGATCATAGGTTGGAGGCCAGCCTCAGCAATTTAGTGAGGCCTCAGCAACTTGGTGAGACCCTGTTTCAAAATAAAAAATAAAAATTGTATTTCAAACAAATAATATAACCACACTAAAGGTCTAGGGATTTGGAGAGAAAGAACTAATGAACTTGTGAACACTGTGTTTGGGTCCTCAAGGTTAAAAACAAAAAGAACTGTAAACCAGTAATACAAACTGGTCTTTTCCAAAGGCATGGGCTGGCAACTCTGAAACTACATTCTGTACTAAGCAATTAATTGAATATATTATGGTTTCTCACTGTTCAGAGAATGGAATTACAGAAATGGAAAGAGGAGAAAATTAAATAAAACCTGTGGCATTGGATTGGAAAATAAATAAATAAATAAATAGGGCTAGGGATGTAACTCAGAGGTAGAACACCCCTGGATTCAATCCCCAGGAACAACACACACACACACACACACACACACACACACACACACACAGAAATCAACATATTTGGTAATTAATGGTATGCATCTTTATACTAAAATCTAATTTATTGCAAAAGGCCATTTACAAAATATCTCTCAAATCAAGGAACAAAGGTTACTTTGTAACAGGTAGCAAACTACATCTTCTATGGGAATAGTTACCAAAAATTCCTTTCTAAATCACACTATGTTAATAGTAATAGTCAGAATATACTGGGCACTGTTAACATACCAGAGATTGTGGTGTTCCTTTAAATGTATGATCACATCTAATTATCATAGCGATATTACAAAGCAGGCACTATTGTTCTCAATTTTAGCATCATGAAAAGTGAGGCACAGGGAGAAAAAGTTATTCACTCAGGTCACACTGCTAATAAGTGGCAGAGATGAGATTGGAACTCAGACTTAGATGACTCATGTCCATACCCTTAAATGTGTGGTTGCCGGGCGTGGTGGCGCACACTTGTGATCCCAGTACTCGGGAGGCTGAGACAGGAGGACCACAGACTGGCGGCCAGCTTCAGCTACTTAGTGAGGCTCTCAGAGGTAGAATACCCCTGGGTTCAATCCCCAGTATCACACACACACACACACACACACACACACACACACACAAGAAAAGTATTAGGTATTAGGGTGATTTATTTAAATATATCATTAATTTTAAGGCTCTTCATATAATTAACATCATGAATTAGGAAAAAAAAAAAAAAAAACTTCTTTGGCCACACTGCATAGCTTGGAATGAAGACTGACATCTCCATTTCTTCTTTTCAACCATAAAAGGCATTGTTTACATTCATGCAATTTATTTTATTTTTGATTTGCACATAAAGATTGTACATATTTATGGGGTACCGTGATGTTTCAGTCCATACACACATCATGTAACAAGCACGTCAATTGCAATCAGCCATATACAATCCGCTGTCCTTGGCCTCCAGTGCCCGCTCAGGGCTCCCACCCCTCACTGACAGGTGGACTTAGGCAAGGGATCTAGCCTCTCAACTTCAGTTTCTCATGGGATTTGCAAACGTTAAATATGATTGATAATATATACAATGATTATCACAGTGCCTGACACATTAATACCATCCAATGAACATATGTTTGTTAGCCATATGTCATAGATGATAATATAACTTTTTAAAACAAACCTCAAATCCTTTCTAAAATGACTTGTAATTGTCAGCAAATATATCTGTGAAACTCAATTCATGCTCTGAAGCTCTTATAGTTTAATTACCACACAAAAGCAATCTAACGGTGACAAAATGCAGCTTGTAGTCAAGTATGTTTTTAAGAGGTATAAAGCCAGCAGTCACCATTAAGTACCAAGCCTAGGTCTTAGGGCTCAAGGCACTCAAATTGTTGAAAGACACAAATATCTGCTGTAAAATCTAGTTCTACTTCCAAGGGTCAGCAGTTTAGCCCTGAATGATCCTAGACAACATTTAGACTCTTCATTTGAAGTAGCATCCTTGAATACCAAAAATATGTGAGGCCTCAACACCTTTTCTTGTTTCTTTTTCTTCTTTAAAAATATTTTTATTTTTAAATGGAACATCATAATTATGCATATTTATGGGGTACAGTGATATTTATTCAGCAGCTTTTCTAAGCAGTCCAAGATATTTCTGAATAGAACTCTGGTGGGGTAATTGTACAGGATATTCACTGTAGTTGCTGGAACTTGCTAAAGTCATAGACAAAGTCATTTTGAACTTTCACAATTCAATATTATTCTTCATGGAAATAATGCATTACTGGATAAGTAATAAGATCTAATGTATTTCATAGAAACTACTCAGTTGATAGAGAAAGAACAATAACAAAGAATTAAAAATTCTTCACTAAATGGACTGGCTTTCTGCTAAGCTCAAACACTTAAACTTAATTTCACTGAGTTTTGGCAAAATTTCATTTGATGACATGAAAAAAAGAAGGATACAGGATAGTGTTTTTACTATTTGTAAAATTTACTCTTTCTTGTTATTTATTCATAACATACATTATGGCTTTTAACATACTATTAAATCTGTCCTTCAAACTAGTTAGTGGCATGGACCTCCAAAACATTAAATTCCCAAGCAGATTAATATTATTTTTAGTGATCACCAAGTGGAAAAACAGATATGCCTAAGTAACTATGTGTCCCACCATAAAAAATGACAGAATTTCTAAACCAGCATATGCAGTCAACTAAATATTAGCTGTTCATGAAAATTATATTTTATTCTCTAAGGTATATGAAAAATACAACTCAATATATGTAAAACTGGAAAAACCAGAGTCCAGCTATCTCTAGCTGGCAATGACAAATCTGTTCTCTAGCTCCACAAGAATGTTATCTATTTTTAATAATATATTTTATAAAATATTGTTATATTTAATATTTTATAAGATAAAATTTAATAAAACACATACAAATAGATATAATGCGCTCTTGAAATAACAAGACTGTAGAGACAGAACAGTTAGTCACCTCGAGGAGTTAGGGATGGGCAGGGATGTAAATGGGAAGCATGAAATAGAACCTCAAGGTGACTCAAGAGCTCTATATCTTGATTGCTGTGGTGGACACATGAATCTGCACATGGATAAAAGCACAGAGACACAAGGACACAAGTACACAACATGTGAATAAGTTCCTTGGGTTGTACCACCGAAATGCCAGGCTTACTCCTATCCTTAGTAGAAGGGTTGGAAGTACGAGGCAAAAATTTTCTCATGACAAAGATTTTTCCATTTCAATAGGAATACAGCTCCAAGATCCCAGAGATTCCTGGTGCATTTGATCACTGGAGGACTCAAGAGCTGCAAAGCTACACCCTGATTTGAACAACGTGTGCATGTGTGTGCGTGCTACTTTTCCCACTGATTGTGCCAATATGCCATCATGACATCATGGAATGTTTTCATTAAGACTTTTTCACTTAGTCACTTTTGTAAGCAAAAACTTAGAGCAGGATTACATTAACAGTACTGTTAGATAAAATGCGTGGGGATGGGGGACGAGGAGCATGGATTTAGACCAGTGTGCCTGTATTAGGGCCAACAGACCAAACAAAAACAGAGTTGAATCACAGTAACTGAGCTTGGTCGGTTGCAGGAGGTCTCATAGCCAATTAATTAATTAAGCTGTAACCAATTAACTAGTTAAGCTGTAACCAATTACTAGTTGGGTAAGCTGTTGCCAACTAGGTTGTTTTCTGAGTCCTCTGTTTTTCTATCAATGGTGTCAAGTTGCATTGCTGGTTGGAGTTCTCAGAACTTGCTCTGGTTCTGGAGACTGGCCTCTTTGAGAATAATTTTTGTTTTGCTTTGCTTGAATAAACTCTACTAAATTTAATTCGCCTAAGCAATTTTTCTTTTCATGGCATTTTAAGTGTATACTGTAATGTGAAAAGTTTTTAACTACCAACCCTGACATCAGAGAAAACACCTAATTTCTCAATCAAAGAAAATGGGTCTCCTTTCTTACCCCAATAATGTAGAGCACCACATTCTTGTAGAAACTATACAATATGCATTTGGTCACTCGGAAGTAACTCCAAGTTCCATGAACCAATAGAAGTTTCTCCAAGTATCTAAACTGAAAGACAGAAACAATAGTCAATGCATATCCAAATGAACCTACCATTTAGTGTCAAAAACCATAAGGCCTCATGTTCCTGGTGTTTCACAGCCTAGCAATTCCCTTTTCAGCAACTATAACCTAGAAGAGGAGTAGAATGAATGATGTTGATTCCTAAAAGAAACCTGACATGGCACTTTGCTATATAAAGACATTTTTAAGACCTTTAACTTTTTTTTTTTGGCAGTACTGTGGATTGAACCCAGAGGCATTCTACCTCCGAGCTACACCCCCAGCCCTATTTTTATTCCTTATTTTGAAACAGGTCTCACTAAGTTGCTGACAGCCTCACTAAGTAGCTGAAGCTGGCCATGAACCTGCTGCCATCCTCCTGTCGCAGGCTCTCAAGTACTGGGTTTACAAGTGTGTGCCACCACGTGCAGCTCTCTTATTTTTTTTTTAAAAAGAAATCCATTAAATATCACTTTTTTGCTCAGCAATGCTGCTTGGTTGTTCATCCTCACATGTAAGGCCTTTTTAAAAATTAAATTTATGTTTACATGCATGGCTCTTAATTGAATATGATGCACATTGAGGATCTGCATCATGAGAAGAAGTCAGAATTATTTCATGAAAAGAATACCATACTGCAAACAAGAAACTCAGATTCAAGCACTGATTCTTTGATCTGATAAGATGAAGTAATAACATCTTACAGGAACCAGTTCCCTATTTCTTACAAAAAAACAAAGACAAACAAAAACACAACAGGAAAGTAATGGCAGTCTCTGTGGGCACTCCTGTATCTCCTCACCTGCATCTCCCTTTTCCTTTTCCATTAGCACTGACTGCCCTTTTTTGTTTGCTTTGTTTTGTTTTTGTACTGGGGATTGAGTCACCTATGGGTACTCTACCACTGAGCTACATTCCCAGCCCTTTTTATTGATTTATTTTGAGACAGGGATTCATTAAGTTGCCCTGGCTGGTCTCAAATTTGCAATCAGCCTCCCAAGTTGTTGGGATTGCAGGCGTTTGCCACCATACCCTGGCTGCACTTACTGCCTTCTAATGTAAGATGTACTGGACTTATTTATTATATAACATCAAAAGCAAACCTAATGTAAACTGTGGACTTTGGGCAATTATGACAAACAGATGTGGCTTATCAACAGAAACAAATGTACCACTCTGACAGGGGTGTGAATAATGGGGAAGCTGTGTGTATGTGGAGGAGGAGTATATGGGAAGTCTCTATACCTTCTGTTCAGTTCTCCTGGAACCTAAAACTGCTTTAAAAAATGAAACCCATTTTTTTTTTTATTTGTAAGGCTGCCAAGAGACAATAGCTCCTTTGAAAAATAGAAAGGAAATGAGAATGTTATATGCCTCTCATAAATCTTCATCAAGACACACCACAAAGCAGAACACCCAGCACAAATTGACAGATTGACAGACTGCGGGTGTAGAGGTGACATTCACAGAGCTGTAGGTTCTTGGTGGCAGCAGTTTGGCAGCTCTGCAGGTGATCAACAGAAACCTGTACTGCTCCAAGGTGTGGAAAGACAAAGGGCAAAGCCTAAGAACCTGAATGTGTGTTGGTACTTTAGGGAAGCTACTATGGGTAATATCAAAAGGGTGGATATACCAGACTGGACACCAGGGCGCACACCTATACCCCAGTACTTGGAAGGCTGAGGCAGGAGGAAATGACTTAGCAAGGTGGGGCAGACCCCAGGTGCGATCGATGCCCAGGTGGTGTCCACACCACTGACCTGGGCGATGGAGTAGTCTGAGTTGTTAGCGGCCAGCATGCCCTCCTTTCCACAGATCCCCACGCCCACATGAGCCATATGGATCATCCCGACGTCATTGGCACCATCTCCAACAGCAAGGGTGATGGCCTTTTCATGCGTCTTCACCACGTCCACTATCTCAGCCTTCTGCAGGGGTGATAGCCTGAAAAGGAAGACAGAAAGGACCACTTACAGTGCTGCATTTGGGTTAATTTTACTTCATGCTATTCTAAAAGTCTTTACAAAAAACCAATCTGAGCCCGGCGCAGTGGCATAGGCCTGTAATCCCAGGCCTTGGGAGGCTGAGACAGGAGGATTGCAGGTTCAAAGCCAGCCTTGGCAATTTAAATAGCAAGGCTCTCAGCAATCTAGTGAGACCTTGTTTCCAAATAAGAAAAAAAAAAAAAAAAAAAAAAAAAGTCTGGGTGTGGTGTAATCTCAGTACTTGGGAGGTTGAGACAGGAGGATCGAAGGTTCCCAGCCAGCCTCAGCTACTTAGTGAGGCCCTCCACAACGTGGTGAGACTCTGTTTCTAAAAAAAAAAAAAAAAAAAAAATCTGCATATAGCTATATTTAAATGGCAATTGCTAATTTGCTAATATATTTCCCAAATCTTTTCTTTTTCCCCCAATACTGGGGATTGAGCTCAGGGGCATTCTGCCTCTGAACTATTCTCCCAAGTTTCCCCTTTTGTAAAAATTTGAAACAGGGTCTCCCTAAATTGCTGAGGCTGGCCTCAAACCTGTATCCTCCTCTCTCACCATCCCAAGTACTAGGAATACAGATGTGGGCCACCATGCCCACCTCCAATTATTTAATTCAAGCTTTTTCATGTGCAAAAATATTACATTCAACCCACCAAAAACAAAATCACAAAGTAGTTTTTTCAACATCTCAAAAGGAAAGCTAGCAGTTACCCAGTTTACATGCAGATAGGTTCTCCAGTTTGTCATTTTCCCCACCACTCCTTATTGTCTAACACTAACTCCCTATGTTAATTTACATTTTCTACTTACCAGAGAGGAAGAAGAGAGAGTCTAGTTACCATAAAAAATTAAAAAAAATAAAAAACTTACCGCAAGTGTGGGATTGGGACTAGACTTTGAAAATCAAACTACACTCCTTTGAACTTAAATCATTCAAGGATATTTAAAAAAAAAAAAATGAAGACTCAATTAAGAGAGGCCAGATCATGCTCTGGAAACCAACAACAAAAGCTAAGAAATGGAGCACCAGAAAGGCTATTTCCTTCTCAAGTTATGTGTTCAGTGCACAATAGGCTATATCACTGATAGAAGGTACAAAAAAACTATTTAATAATGCTAAACATTTTCAGGCTAGCAGATCCTGTCTACCTATGAAATGTTTACAAAAATACTGAGGAAGAAGCAGAACATTGTTTCCTTATTAATCATCCATTTCATCATTCACTCAATAATTTGGACATCAAAAATTGATAAAGGCTCTGAAAAGAGTTTATTTTTCTAGCAAGTGAATGGCCTCACTTACCATCCCCTTCCTTCAAAACAGCTCCTAAAAATAGATTTCATTTAAATTAAAAACTGAGGTGACAGTTGGTTTCCCAGATAAAAATGCACTAGAACTTTTGTTCACAAAGAGAACATAATGAGTTTAAGTCATTACGTTAGGAAATAGTGTAAAAAAGTGAAAGGTTTCTGAAGTAGAAGGTGTTAGAATCAGGTGAAGGTCTAGTTCCCACCAAGAGATAATGAGGTTTCTTTTTGTTTTGTTGTTTACTAGAATACTTCCAGTGATAATAACTTCACCATCTGATCTGGCAACCAATTTTACACTTAGACTCTGATATTTGTGATAGAGAAAAATAAAAAATACAAACCCCAAACCCCTAAAATTAACTCGTATTAATCTCAAGCCTGACTTCCTATTTTCAAATCTTAATTCCACCCCCTGAGCCAGCCAAACTGCAATATAAGAAGAGCACTCTGGACCACCCAGCCTTCTCTTCCTCCTGTTAAACATCAAGTGTCCTGTCATTTCTTAAGGTGGTTCTGAGCTCCATGTTAAAGTTCCAAATCAGTTCTAACCAGTTAAGGATAAAACTGGAGTATCACCTTTCAGATTTTTAATTCCCCTACCTTCCCCAAATTTGTGAAAATAAAGTCTAAAATAATATTACCCCCCCCCTTTTTAATACTGGGAACCCAGGGGCCTTCTACCTCTGAGTTATACCCCCAGCCCTTTCTATTTTTTATTTTGAAACAGTCTCTCACAGCTGGGCATGGTGGCACATGCCTATAATCCCAGTACTTGGGAGGCTGAGATAGGAGGATAGCAGGTTCGAGGACAGCCTCAGCAAGTAGTGAGACTCATAAACCCAGTGAGACCCTGTGTCTAAATAAGAAATAAAATTGGGCTGGGGGTGTAGCTCAAAGGTAGAATGCCTCTGGGTTCAATACCCAGTACCCCCCCACATACACAAAAGTCTCACAAAGTTGCTGAGGCTGGCCTCAAACCTCTGATCCTCCTATCTCAGCCTCCCAAGGACTGGAATGACAGGTGTGCACCACCAGGCTCAGCTGCCCCACTCCATGTCTAATGCCAATCACAGGAATGACCTATGCGTCAGAATGATCAGCTATAACCAGGGTTCCGCGACCCCCTCCGCAAGTCTGACTAATTTGGTAGAGTGGCTTAGGGAACTCAGAGAAGTTTTCTACTAACATCATTAGTCAGTTACAAAGGATAATACAAAGCATACACATAAGGGATGCACAGAGCACAGCATGTGCAAAGGGTATGGAGCTCCCCGTCTTCTCCCAGCCAGTGTACCACCCTCTAGGAACCTCCTCAAATGGAACTTTCTAGAAGTTCTCCAAACCTAGTCCTTTTGGGTTTTTACAGAAAGCTTCATTAAGTAAGCATAACTGATTAAATCACTGGTGACAACCTTCAGCCCCTCCTGCTCCCCAGAGGTCTCCACTTTCTAATCCTGCCTTGGTCTTTCTTGTGACCTGCCCCTATCCAGAAGCTATTCTGAAGCTCTCTAGGTGCTTCCAACCACCAATCACCTCATTAGCCTGCAAATGACACTCTTTACATTTCAGAGAATCCAGGAGTTTAGGAGTGGCAAGTCAAGAAACAAAGACCAAATACACATTTCACAGTGTTGGGGGATGGAAAAATGAATCAATATGCTATGTTTGTAAAGTATGTAAGTAATAAGCAAGTACAATCCTAAAACACTCTAAGAATTCAAAACAGACACAAAATAACTACTTTCTACTCTATTCAACAGCACAGACATCATTACTTTGCAATAAAATAGTACTCTACATGTCAGTTACAACTAGAAGCCAATTCTCACTGTCAATCTTAATCTCTGACACAGACCTCAATGCCAGATTTAACAATGCTATAGAAAGAACGCATAATAAGCCAGGCGTGGTGGTGCACACCTGTAATCCCAGTACTTGGGAGGCTGAGACAGGAGGATCACAGGTTTAAGGACAGCCTCAGCAAGTAGTGAGACCCTGTTTCAAAATAAAAAATAAAAAGGATTGGGGTGTAGCTCAGAGGTAGAATGCCACTGGGTTCAATCCCTAGTACAAAAAAAAATGTTTTAAAAGAGTGCATAATAGATTCCAATTTATAAAACAAATATTCCAGACACTTGACTTAATTTACATGTTGGTGGTACCTTTACCATTTATTTTTAATGGATTAAGAACATACAAAGATAGGGATAGCTTCAACTGACTAAGCAATATCATGTTTTTTTCCAGGGATCCACACTATCCACTTCCTTACTGACACAGTAAGTTCTAGGGATAAGAAATAAAAACACTTTCCACACAAAATTTGTAAAATATGGTCAATTTATTTGATGACACTGAAAAAAAAAAAAAAACGTTTGGCTATATGAAAAACTTCTCTTGCTGGAGCTATGTTTTGAATTAGCTCAGCAAGCTATGGTTTCTTCAACAGTTAGGTAGGTACCTACTGTGAGCTAGGCATAATTCTTCATGGAAGAGATAGAACAGAGACTAAAATACACAACTGTCTTGGTCCTCGTGAAGCTTATATTTGAGTGGAGATCAGACAGACAGCAAACCAAATAAGTAAGTTAAATAAAAGTGTGACATATGGCAATAAGAACTATGGGAAATAAGTGTGAAGCATTGTAAGTCAACTTCTTGAAATTAATGATACTTTCCTCTTGTAGGAATCTGCACTGAAGTGCTACTGAGTAAGCAATTAGAGAGAGGATTCTATGTCACCTCTCAAGTATCTAAACATTTTCGAATTTGTAAGTGATATTTAGTAAGCACATTGTTGGCCAAAATTTTTAACAAAAATATCCTGTATTTGTTAACGGCAGTGTAAGGATGCTGGGTAGTTTTCCTCTACTGAAAATAAATATAACATCAGAAGAATGCATATTAATAACAAACATTTCAGGGCACCAGAAAATGAGCAAGTAGTGAAAAGAAATGCTCATTTGTGAAAAAAAAAATGTTACTGGACCAGGCAAATACAGCAAGTCTGTGGTAGTCCCATGTAAAGATACTCTTGTTCTCCTGACCTGGCTTGGGACAGATTTATTGGCAGGACCTGGTAGGCATGGTTTAGAGCAGGCAGAAAGAAGTTTCATCAACTGGAGACAGCAGCCTCAGCTGAGGGGGAGCTCAGTTAAACTAAGAACTTAACGAGGAGCTTTTGGGAGCAAGACAGTCAAAAAGGGGCTTGGATCAATGAATCTCTACACATTGCTAGCTACTACTAAATTAAGTACCCGCAGGAAAGATTGCAAGTCAGGCAGACTTATGACTTGCTGTGCCTTTGAAAACATCTCTCCAACCACAGGCAGCTTGGGTGGGAAAGGGTAGACGCCTTAGGGCTTGAATCATCTGGGCACAAACTTGCCCAAATAACTGGGTGACAATCAAACTCTATTAGGTACAGGAGAAACTTATAGGAAGCTAGGCTTTCAAAGAGTTGAGCAAGGATGTCTACAATTGCCAAGCAGCAGGGAAGAAGACTTCAGTCTGGGGTCATGTAACCAAAAAACTGAGAAGAATAAATCAGAATCCAGAGATAATGCAAAGTACTTTTCTACAATGACCACATTTTCACCAATATAAAATTACTGAGCATACAAAGTAACTTGAAGTCATGACTTATACACAGGAAACAAAGCCATAGAGAGACACTTACTGTGACAGGTTCTGATGTAGGATCTAGCAGACTTCGAGACATTTATTATAAATATGTTGCCATCATAAAATTGCTTTCAAACAATCAAAGAAAAAGATGTAAGTCATGAGCCAACCAATAGGATATCAAGAGAAAAATGGAAATTTAAAATGGAAATTTTAGGAGTGAAATGAAAATTGCACTTCATGAACTTAACATCAGATCTGAGATTGTAGAAGAAAGAATCTGTGAATAAAGGTAGATGAGTAGAAAATAGGCAATGCAAAGAAGAAAGGGAGAACACCTGAAGAAAAGTGCAGTGCTGCAGAGACCTACCACCAGCGTCAAGCATTCATACATGGATTCATACTGGAGCCTCAAAAGTGAAAGAAAAAGAAAGTAGCAGAAAAAAATAATTCAAGAAATAATGCCTCAGATGGGCTTTAATGGTGAACTCTATGAAACATGTTAGAAAGAAATAAAGCCAGGTGTGGCTGCACACTTATAATCCTAGTACTTAGAGACAAACAAAGTGGAGAGCTCATACTTACTGGTAGTCAGCTTTCCATTGTTGTGACAAAATACCTAAGAAAATAAAATGATAAGGACGCAAGGCTTATTTTGGCTCATAGTTTTAGAGTTTTCAGTTGGGGTCACTTGGCCCCATTGTTGTGGGTTTGTGGTGAGGCAGAACATCATGGTGAAGAGAAGATGATGTACCACAGTTGCTCATCTCCTGGTGGCCAGGTAGCAGAGAAAGAGAGGGGCTGAGGACACAATAAAACCTTCCTTCCACCACCTCCCAAGAGTACCACCAGTTGGAGACGAAGCCTCCAACACATGGGCCTATGGGGACACTCCATGCCCAGAGGATGACACCCCACTGATTTTAAAACCTATTACAAAGAAAAGGTCATCCAAGCAGCACAGAACTGCCTAAGAACAGACATGCAGATCAATGGAACAAAAGTGAGGGTCCAGAAATAGACTCCTGTGATTATGGCCAACTGACTCCAATAACAGTGCCAAGGCAATTCAATGTGCAAAGAGCTTCCTCAAGAATGATGTTGACTAGCCAGGTGTGGTGGTGCACGCTTGTAATCTCAGTATTCGGGAGGCTGAGACCGGAGGATCCGGGTTCTCGGCCAGCCTCAGCTACCTAGTGAGGCACTCCGCAACTTGTGAGACTCGGTTTCAAAATAAAGAATAAAAAAAATAGGGCTGGGGGTGTAGCTCGGAGGTAGAATGCCCCTGAGTTCAATCCCCAGTACCGCAAAAAAAAAAAAAAAAAAAGAATGATGTTGACTAAACTGGATATTCACAAGTGAAAGAATAGTCTATTACTTTGCACCATATGTAGTTGATTCTAGACATGAACCAATTACCTAAAAATGTCTAAACTCTTAGAAAATAAAACTTTTGACATGGGTTAAATGAAGCCTTCTCAGATATGACACCAAAACATAAGCCACACGCACCCACAAATCAGATTTTAGCACCATTAGAAACTTTTGTGCATCAAGGAACATTGTCAAGAAACAACTAGTATCTAGAATATATGAAGAACCCAGAGAACTTAACCCCAGAAAACAAACAACCCAATCAAAAAATGGGCAACTGAACTTAATGCAAACTTCTCAGGAGAGAAAATACAAATGACCAACAAATATATGAAAAAAGGCTCAACATCATTAGCAATCAGAGGAATACAAATCAAAATTACACTGAGATTCCATCTAATTCCAGTTAGAGTAATAATCATCATCAAGAACAGAAACAATAATAAACACTGGTGAGGCTGTGGGGAAAGAAGAACTCTCATACCCTATTGGGAGGAGTACAAAGTGGTACAGCCACTATGAAGATCAGTGTGTAGGTTCCTCAAAAGACTAGAAATTAAAGCTGGGTGTGATGGCGCATGCTTGTAATCCAGTACTTGGGGAGGCTGAGACAGGAAGATCACAGGTTTGTGGCCAGCCTCACCAATGTGAGGCCTTCTGTAACTTAGTGAGACCCTGTTTCAAAATAAATATAAAAATAGGGCTTGGGGTATAGCTCAGAGATAGAATGACCCTGAATTCAATCTTCAGTAATACACACACACACACACACACACACACACACACACACACACACTCACACACACAGAGACTAGAAATTAAACCATCATATGAGCCAGATATACCATTCTTTGGTATCTTTCCAAAAGAATGAAAGTCAGAATACAATAGTGATACATGCATACCCATGTTTATTTATTTATTTGTTTTTATTTATTTATTTATTTATTTTTTGCGGTACTGGGGATGGAACCCAGGAGCATTCTATCTCTGAGCTACACCCCCAGTCCTATTTTTTAATCTTTATTTTGAAACAGGGTCTCACTAAATTGCACAGGGCCTCACTAAGTAGCTGAGGCTGGCCGAGAACCTGGATCCTCCAGTCTCAGCCTCCCAAGTACTGGGATTAGAAGCGTGCACCACCATGCCTGGCTGCATACCCATGTTCACAGCAGCACAATTCACAACAGCCAAATTATCGAACCAACCTAGGTGTCTATCAACATGCGGATGGATAAAGAAAATGTGGTATATACACACAATACAGTTTTACTCAGCTATAAAGAAGAACAAAATTATGTTATTTGCAGTAAAATAAATGGAACTAGAAAATACAGTGCTAAGTAATATCAACCAGTCTCAGAAAGTCAAGAGTTGTATGTTTTCTCTCTTATGTGGAAGCTAGAGAGAAAAGGAAGCAAAAGGGACTTCAATTAAATGAGGAGAGTGACTAGAAAAATAGTGTGTGTGTGTGGGGGGAGATGGGGAAGGCAAACACAAGGCTTATGAAGGAAACAGTTCAAATAATGCTGTATCCATGTATGTTACCAAATTGAGGCAAATCACTGCCCCAATTTGCTGAATCAAATAACTGGGACAAGCCTTTGGAAAGAAGGTAAAAGAAATGTAAACCAGTGAACTTAAGCATTCAAGAACAAGCTCCATATTCTCTCCGAACAAAGGAATGAAGCCCCTTTTAAGAGTTAGCTCTTCAGGGTCATGCTGGTGTCTCAGAAGGGGCACAATTCACTTTTAAGTCTTCCCTGAGTCAGTTCTTATTCAGATCCATAGGTGACAGATTTCCTTCCATCAATAAATAGATAAGATCATGTTACTTGCTAACAGGTGATGAATGAAAGGGGGAGGACAAAGGAGGAAAAATGTCAGCTTTGAAAGAGGCCATCTGTCAGCTGCCAGGGTCAAGAGGAGCCCGTCAAAAAGGTATCACTACCAATCTCACTATCATGTATGGGGAGGACGGAGCAGGGGATGCATACACCCAGTGTGACGTACATATATGTTTGTATCACATTGAATCTCACTATGATATACAATTACAATGCACCAATAAAAGTATAAAAATAATAAGCACATAAATAAAAATAAATGAATAAAAATTCCCTTTTGGTCTAAGCTGCATTTGAATTCCATCATTTGCAACACAATTTCTTCCATGTGCAAAATAAAGAGTACTAACTGACAGAAGACTAGGTCACAAAGAATCCTGAAGGATAAACTACAAACAGATCAGAATAAAGAGGGCCTGATGTGTCAGCACATGCCTATAATCTCAGTACTTAGGAGGCTGAGACAGAAGGATTGTAATTTTGAGGCTAGCCTCAGCAATTTAGCAAGGCCCCCAGAAACTTAGTGAGACCCTGTTTCAAGATATAAAATAAAATAAGGTTGGGGGGTGTGGCTGGTTCCTTTAATACGTTCACTGAGAAGCAAAAAGTAACATTCTGTATCCTGTTTCATTATTTTCTCAGCTCCAGCCATCTTTTGCTTTTTTAAAAATCAGGATTTTTTTACTTGAACGAATACTTACAATTTCATTTCCTTCCTGGTAGACTTTTTCAAATTTGCCCCTCACTTTTACTAAAATGAGTTTTTTTGTTTGTTTGTTTTTCAGTACTGGGGATTGAACCCAGAGCCTCACAAATACTAGGCAAGCTCTCTACCACTGAGCTACATCTCCATCCCCACTTTCAGTAAACTAAGGACCTCTAAGTGATGGAGGTTACCGAGCATTTCTTTCAACTTGCCATATGTTGATAAGCATTGAAACATCATAAGCTGCTTTCTTATAAATATCAAGCCTGACAATTAGAATTAAAAACAGACCTTTGTGGTTCAGCTTGAGCATATATTTCCCAACAGGCAACTTTGCATCTGCAAAAATTTACATTTCTATGTCTCTATTTTCTTTACATAGACAGCCCCAGGTATAGCAGGGGAAAAAAGAAGAAGAGTGAATATATTCTTACCTACAGCATAGCACTGCTCTACATGAGAGGGCCAAGCTGAGGAACTTCCTCTGAGTGTCTGTTCTCAGAGCATGCTTCAGTGTGTCACCATTAATAATCAGGGCCAAGTCATTGTCTTTACCTAACAAGTTTCTAAGATCTTGACAGTTCTGGTCAATCGCTTGTTGTATTTCCTAAAACAGAGCGGGAAAATAATTATATATTACTCATTTTAAATGTAAATGAAAAGACATTGGAATCAAGATGTCAGACTAAGGTGGAGAGGGATGTAGCTCAGTGGTAGAGCATGTGCAAGGTCCCACGGGAAATCCCTAGCATGAAATATGTATGACCAAAGTCAGATTAAAAAGTAAGTAAATAACATGAACAGATACTGTTGTTAGGGTTAGATATAGAATGTCCCCTACAGAGCTCATATTCAGGGTTAATGTAATAAGTCATGAGGGGCATAATCACATAGTGGATAAATCATTGTCATGGATTTACTGGATGGTAGCTTAGGTAGTGGGGTATGGCTGAGGGAGCTGGGTTCCTGAGAGTACGGCCTTAGGGACTGTGCTTTTTTCTTTGAATCCCCTTGTTTATTTGATCTCTTGCTTCTGGCCTCAATGAAGTGAGAGCAGAGACCTTGCTCTCTCCCTCTCTCTGTAGCTCAGTGGTAGAGCACCCCTGGGTTAAATCTCCAGTAAACACACATACACAAACATACACCACACACACACACACACACACACACAGAATAAAAACAAATAAATACTAAATAGAAGCCCCATACCCTTTAGCTATCACTCCCAAACAACCACCATGCCCTGAGAGCCACAAATCCACATACCCCAGCCTCACATAGACTGAACCTGAAATCTGAAAAAAAATGTGAGCAAATAAATCTTTTTTTTTTTTTTTTCCGCAGTGCTGGGGATGGAACCCAGGACCCAGGCATGCTAGGCAAGTGCTCTATCACTGAGCTACACTCCACCCCGGGAAAATACAAATTAAAACCATAATGAGATACCATACCATATCCGCTAACATGGCTGGAATCAAAACAAAAAATCGCAAGGGTTGCCATGGTTTGGAGAAATCAGAGCCCTCATATGCTGCTAGTGGGAATGTAAAATGGTACAGCCAGTGTGGACGATAGTCCAGAGTCCTGAAGTGATTAAGGATAGAGTACCACATGACCCATCAATGCTGTGCCTAGGTGTGTGCTCAAGAGAAAGGAAACATACGTCCACAGAGAAACTGGCACATGAACGCTTACAGCAGTGTCTGCACAACTGCCAAAAGGTGGAAACAATCTGATGGCTAACAAGCATGACACAGCTGTACAACAGAATAGTCTTTAGCCGCAGGAAGGAATGAGCGTTAACACATGCTAGAACACTGGATGAACCTCAGAAACATTAGCAAAAGTGAAAGGAGTCAGTTACCAAAGACCATACGTTATATGATTTGGTTCATCGTAAAGCTCAAAGCATGCGAATCCATAGAGACTGAACATAGATTAGTGGTTGTTTGGGAGTGATAGCTAAAGGGTATGGGGCTTCTGTTTATGTATTTACTTATTTGTGTGTGTGTTTGTGTGTGTGTGTGTGTGTGTGTGTGTTTACTTGGGATTTAAACCAGGGGCGCTCTACCACTTAGCTACATTTCCAGTTCTTATTATTTTTCATTATGAGACAGGGCCAAACTAAGTTGCCCAGGCTGGCCTCAAACTTATGATCCTCCTGCCTCAGCCTACTAGAATCTGGACTAGCTGCGATTACAGGCATTTGCTCCCATCTTCAGGGACAATTTGCTTTTTAACTGAAATGCTTAGACCACTTGTATTCAATGTAATTGTAAATATGTTTGGGTTTAAATCTATCTAATCTTCCTATTTGTTTTATATTTGTTGCATTTATTTTTTATTTTTACCTTATCTCCTGAATTCTTTTGCATTCGTTATTTTAAAATTTTTTAATATGATCTCCATTACTGGTTTACTAGCAATGTCTTTTAAAAAGTCATTTCTTGAGGTTTACATCATGGGTAATATATCACAAAATTCAAATTCCCTCTCCTATTCATTTTGCTGGACTTATGTATTTTAAGTCTATATAACTGTTAAGACCTATGTTATTATTGTTGTTTTAAACAGCTTGTTAATCTGTTTAAATAGTCTATTTAATCTATTAAGGAACTGAGAGTACAAATTAAAAAGTTTAATATATTCCTCTATAATTAACACTTTGGGCAGTCTTCATTTCTTTAGAGAAATACAAATTTCTTTCTGGTTTACTTTTTCTCTTGCTTGAAGAACTCAATCTAACATGCCAGGTATACAGGCCTTTTAGTGAAAAATTCCCTATTTTCTTGGTATGAATAAGTTTTAATTTCACCTTAATCTTCTAAAGACATTTTTGCTGAGGATAGACTTTTAGATTAATAAATTTCTTTCTTTCAGAACTTAAAGTTGTTCTGTATCTTCTGGCCTGCAAGGTTTCTTTTTTTTGTCACTTAAAATATTTTATTTTTTATAATTGGTGCATTGTAATCATACATCTTTGTTAGGTACAAGCTAATAAAGGCATATATGCACACATTTCTCATTTAATCCCTTCCCCAATTCCCACCCCACTCCTTCGCCCTCCCTCCTTCTCAAGTTCAGTGTAGTAATTAACCTTGATATATTTGTGAAAGTACATCATGTGCATTAGGGTGTTCCCCCCCCCTCCCGTCCATCCCCCTCAGTTAAGTCAATTTCTTTGCTCAACTAGGGTTTCTCCTTTTTGCCCCTTCTTCTCCTTAGCATCCGCATATCAGAGAGAACATATGCTTTTTAACTCTTTGTGACTGACTAATCTCACTTAACATAATGTTTCCCAGTTGCATCCATTTCCCTGCAAATAGCATGATTTTGTTCTTATTTATGGCTGAGTAATATTCCATTGTGTACATATCCCATAGCTTTGTAATCCATTCATCTGTCGATGGACATCTTGGCTGCTTCCATAGTTTGGCTATTGTGAATTGTGCAGCTATAAACATAGATACACATGTGTCGGTCTGATAGTTTGGTTTCCATTCTTTTGGGTAGATACCCAGAAGTGGTATTGCTGGATCATATGGTAGGTTCATTCCCATTCGTCTGAGGATTCTCCATACTGTTTTCCAAAGTGGTTGCACTAATTTGCAATCCCACCAACAGTGTATTATGGTTCCCACTTCTCCACATCCCCGCCAGCATTTGTTGCTGTCCATGTTTTTTATGATTGCCATTCTGATTGGAGTTAGGTGAAATCTCAAGGTAGTTTTGATTTGCATCTCTCTGATTGCTAATGATGTAGAACATTTCCTTATACATTTATTGGCCATTTGTATTTCTTCTTTTGTGAAGTGCCCATTTTTTGATTAGGTTATTTGTTTTCTTAGCTGTGAGTTTCTTGAGTTCTCTGTATATCCTAGATATTAGACCTCTATCAGAAGAGTAGCTGGCAAAAATCTTCTCCCACTCTGTAGGCTCTCTGTTGAGGTTCTTGATAGTTTCCTTTGCTGCACAGAAGTTCTTTAGTTTAATGCAATCCCATGTATTGATCTTCCTTTGAATTGCTTGTGCTTTGGGGGTCTTGCTGAGAAAGTTTTTACCTGTGCCTATGTGTTGAAGTGTTGGTCCTATGCCCTCTTCAAGTAGCTGCAAGGTTTCTGTTCTCACTTCCAGGTCTTTGATCCACCTTGAGTTGACTCTTGTGCAGAGTGAGAAAGTGGGATTTATTTTCATTTTCCTGCATTTGGTTAGCTAATTTTGCCAACACCATTTGTTAAAGAGGCTGTCTTTTTTCCAGTGTATGTTTTTGGCTCCTTTGTCAAAAATCAGTTGACTGTACGCACGTGGGTCTGTTTCTGAGTCTTCTATTCTGCTCTATTGGTCTATGTGTCCACCCTCCCCCTATCTCCTGGTCAGTTTAGTGATTGACTTTGATGTGATCTTGTAAGTACATCATGCTCATTAGGGTGTCCCCCCTCCTCCCATTACCTTCCATTAAGTCAAATTTTTGTTCACCTGAGGATTCTCCTTCACCTGGAGTCCCTCTTGTGTCCCATTTTCTCCCTAGCTTCCACATATTAGGGAGAGCATTTGATTTTTAACTTTTAGTGACTGACTAATCTCACTTAACATAATGTTTTCCAGTTCCCTCCATTTCCTTGCAAATAACATGATTTTGTTCTTCTTTATGGCTGAGTAAAATTCCATTGTGTACATATCCCATAGTTTTGTAATCCATTCTTCTGTT
>PVLC010021234.1:0-28218 GCA_004027655.1 Graphiurus murinus
AATTACATCACTTGCTTGAGGGCGTCCCTCTGCCCCCTGCGTCCACTACAATTAAATCAACTTCAATGCTTATCGAGGATCTCTCCTTTTCATCTGGAGACCCTCTTATGCCACATCCCCTCCCTAGCATCCACATATTAGGGAGAACATATGCTTCTTGATTCTTTGTGACTGACTAATCTCACTTAACATAATGTTTCAACAATTAACATTTGGTAAAATAGAAGTCATTAGATAGTCAAGATATTAAACTCTTTTTTCTTCCTTTGGAATACTGTTACAAATCAAAATATTTGATTTTTTTTCTTTTGGAATGGAAACCAGGGATATTCTACTTCCAATCTATATCACTAACCCTATTTTATTTTTATTTTGAAACAGGGTCTCACTAAGTTAATGAGAGTCTCACTACTTGCTGAGGCTGTCCCTGAACCTGCGATCCTCCCATCTCAGCCTTCCAAATACTAAGATTACAGGTGTGTACCACCATGCCCAGCTGAATATTTTTCAAGGAAAATAATCAATAAAAATTTGAAAGAAAACAAAATATTATAGAAAATGCACCAAGAATTTCAAATACATTGACAGAGAATAATAGGTTACATCTCAGACCACCAAATTGTATATCTGAAATAAAAGTGACTTGATGGAAAAAAATAAAAGAATAACCTTTACTCAAACTCAAATGACGTATAAACCAGGGCTTATGAATATTGATATCACCCAAGCCACAGTTCAAGATGAAAATAAAGAGAATCAATGGTTGATAATTAATTTCTAATAGCAACATAATTCCAACCCAAATGTAACAAACTATTTGTTTAGTAGGGAGTTGCCCTGTTTTTCTCTCTCTGGTTGTACTTCAGTTTTGGTATTTATCTATGTACCAATACACATCTACAATTATTTATCGTTCTTCCTTATTCTCCATTATTCCTTTTTATTAAACAAGCTCATTCTGGGTTTTAATAAAAATGATTTTAAACATTTCATCTTATACCAATTTGTAACTAAACTGAGTTTTTTAGTAACTCAAACCAGGGAAGAATGAAAAAGCATAAACACTTCAAGCATCAGCATGAAATACTAGTGAAGTCTGAATTCCGTTGAAGCAGAGCTTTTTCCATCTATGAAATGATGAGGCTGAATTACATCTCTTAGCTTTCCCAACAGGTGTTACACTATCATATCCTGTGATCTATGCCATGTAATTAATGCAAAAGGGAATGATTGGTGCAAATGCAAGAAGAACGATGCATTGGATCTGCTAGAGTGGTGAACATTTCTAGGATGCAGTCCCGGGAAAGGTTAAACTTCATTCTGGCTTACTTTTAGAACAGGGCTGACAAAGCTCATAATGGAAGGTGATAGAACTAGATCAGATCAACCTGCTATGCTCAAAAGTACTCCAGCTTAACCCTCCCAGGGGGCCATTTAAAGTTTATAATCTTTCTTACAGTAGCAGGAACTTGAGAAATAATTGCAGGGGTGTGAGGATTTCTTTATTGCTTTTTGCTGAGTTAAGTAGATTAAATCAAGGTTACCTAAAGTGTTTTTCTATCTTAAGCAACCAAATATATTCAGGATCTGGAAAGGCAGCAGAACCCTGGCGGCGGAAATGACTGGCAGTGCCACTTTCTATTGTTTAGTTGAACTATAGTTAAGACTCACTTCAAGAGTCTATGCAAAGGAAAATGACCAAGAAAATATGTGCAGCAAAGCTAGATGTTGTAATTATTATCTCATATCCAGTGCTGAGAAATTTAAGTGATATTTGCACTTTTTGAGATGCCAATATGGTTACTTTGAAATCATTTTTAGACCAAAACAATTATATTTAGAGCAGACCTGACAGCTAAAATCCAGATCACAAATATTATTTATTTTCAAAATCCATTTGAAGCAACTATATTCTTTACTATTTCTACTTCTTTTATTTAAAAAAACAGCTGCAATCATATTGTCTATCACATTTATGCAGCAAATGTTTTTTCTCTGAATAACAGAAATGTCATTTAGAAAGTCTGACCAAAAACGTTGTGTTGAAATTATTAAAACCTCCTAATGCAGGAAAATACTTTAAAACATTGTGCTGGAGAATGACATGTTTTTCTCTTTGTAATAGCCCCAACACTGAATTTAGGAAAGGAGAAATGGAGCTGAGTAAATGAATTTTCTGTTTTTACTGGTTTCACCTTTAGATTTCTGAAGCATTCTCTCTTTCCCTTTCCCCTCTTACTTTCATGTCATCAATGGGCATACAGGCATATATGGGTATAAATCTCTTAGGAAATTTCTAGTACATAGTATGTTATTAGCTATAGTTACCATGCTGCACATTATGTTTACAGAGTTTTTCCATCTTACAACTGGAAGTTTGTCACCTTTGACCAATATATCCACCATTTTTCCCACTCCAAACCCAACAGGCACCATTCTGCTCTGTACTTCCATATGAAGCCCTTATTATATATAGACATATGGCTTGCAAATACTTTCTCTCCTTCCTCCTTCAGATTCCTCCACACTCTGGTCATTGTTACCTCGGCTGTACAGAAACTTTCTAGTTTGTTGTCATCCTATATGTATATTTTTGCTTTTGTTAATTGTGTGTGTGTGTGTGTGTGTGTGTGTGTGTGTGTGTGTGTGTGTGTGATATCCAAAAGATCATTGTCAAGAAGTTTTTCCATATATTTCCTAGTAGAATTTTATGGCTTTGGGTCTTACATTTAAGACTTAAATCTTTTTGGAGTTGATATTTGTATGCAGCATAACATAAATGTCTCAATTTTATTCTTTTACATGTAGATGGTCAATTTTTCCCAACATCATTTACTGAAGAAATCCACATTTTCTCAATATATGTTCCTGGCACTTCTACTAAAGATTATTTGACCTTATATGTATGAATTTATTTTTAGGTTCTCTACTCTGTTATATTTTTTGCTGTTGTTTCTATATTTATACCAGTACCATACTGTTTTGATTATAGTTTTGTGATATAACTTGAAATCAGAGAGTATGATACTGCCATCGATGTTCTTCCTTCTCAAGGTTCCTTGGGCCATTCAGGGTCTTTTGTTACTCCATACTAAATTTTGAATTAATTTTTTCCATGTCTGTGAAAAATGTCATTGGAATTTTAATAAGGATTGCATTTGAATTGTGAGTAATCATGAGTGGTATAGATATTTCAAACTCCATATATCTTTCCATTTATTTGTGCTTTTTTCAATTTATTTTTATCATTTTCTTTTCACTTTTACTGTGCAGATCTTTAATCTCAGTTCAATTTATTCCTATGTGTCTTACATTAACTTTTATTTTTATTTATTTATTTATTTATTTATTTGGGTGGTACTGGGGATTGAACTCAGGGGTATTCTACCTCCGAGCTATACCCCCAGCCCTATTTTTTATTCTTTATCTTGAAACCGAGTCTTACTAAGTCGCAGAGTGCCTCACTAGGTAGCTGAGGCTGGCCACGAACCCAGATCCTCCAGTCTCAGCTTCCCAAATGCTGGGATTACTAACTTTTATTTTAAATGGGATTGCTTTAATAATTTATAAGATACTACTGTTCTTATCAATTCATATTCCTACTCTTATATCTTCAGGCAGCCATGTGGATATGCTAGTTGGATCTCCCAAACTCACTACCAGATATGGAGGAGGAAGGGGTAAATATTATTTTTGGAGGGAAATACACTCCTCCAAGTGGTGTGTACATGTATTTCATTGCGCCAATGAAAGTATTTAAAAAAAGAAATAAGGAAATAAATGAAATTCCTGTTCAGATGCAATGAGTGCAGATAGCTGATAGCGTCCAGTTATAACACCTGCCAGACCCACTTGCATTTCTCATCTGAGGACATGCTGTCCCTGAACAGCTGCCCTCAATAATGTCTGTTCAACAGAAAAACCATGTACTGTGGTGGCCTAGACATTGTCAGATATGAATTTTTCAATTTCATGTATTTCTTTTTCCAATGATTTCTCCCTACTGTTTTTTCTTGGGTTTCAAATGTTTATCAAAGTCTTAAAGGTACTCCTGACTAATTCTGCATCCTCCTTTTCTATTTTGTACAGATTTCTCGCACAACAAACATTTTCTATACATAATCCTGTCACAGGATCCAATTCCTGAGGGGCCCAAGAAAGAGATAACAAGAGTGGTTCAAGAAAGCAAGGACTAAGATATAATTTTATGACCGAATATCTCATGCATTTGATGTCAATAAAGATCCCATTCCAACAGACAAACAGAATATAGACAGCCTCTGGTACAGGGCAGTGACTCCACAGCTAAGTATTTCACTGGTAATGACTTATTTGAGAGAACAGTCATTTGGTTGAGTCCATGGTGACCAGTAAAATACTTCATATTTTTTTTTTTTTTTTTTGGTACAGGGGATTGAAACCAGAGGTGTTCTACCTCTGAACTACATTCCAGCCCTATTTTTATTCTTTATTTTGAAACAGGGTCTCACAAATTTGCAGAGGGTCTCACTAAGTACCTGAGGCTAGATGCAAATCTATGATCCTCCTGTCTCAGCCTCCCAAGTACTGAGATTACAAGCATGTGCCACCATGCCCATCTTGCTTCAAACATTTAAAAAGCACGGAAGGTCGCAAGCAAGGGCAATGGTATTGCTTGGTTATTTAAAGTTTCAGTGACATCCTACAGATTGATATAAAAGCTTTGAACAGAGGATAAGCAATTCAAAACACAGTGTGAGCTGGGTGGGGTGGCACACGCTTGTAATCCCAGCATTTGGGAGGCTGAGACTGGAGGATCTGGGTTCACGGCCAGCCTCAGTTACTTAGTGAGGCACTCCGCAACTTTGTGAGACCCTGTTTCAAAATAAAGAATAAAAAATATGGGTATAGATTATAGCTTGGAGGTAGAATGCCCCTGAGTTCAATCCCCAGTACCAAAAAAAAAAAAAAAAAAAAAAAAAAAAAAAAAAAAAAAAAAAAAAAAAAAAAAAAAAAAAAAAAAAAAAAAAAAAAAAAAAAAAAAAAAAAAAAAAAAAAAAAACAGTGTGAAGGCCAGACAGTCTTTTTGTATCTTATAGTAAAACCCTTTTTCCTTGCAATAAGAGAGGAGCAAAAACTAAAGAGAACCAGGGTACTATATTTAGATTTTTCAAACCTCAAAGAAAGGTGGTGGGGGGGGTGGACCTGAGATTCTGATATAGAGGATGGAGACATCCAAGTCACTGAAGATCACAGCTCCTTAAACTGTTCTGAGCTCACCAAGACTAGAGATGGTACCAGCACCTCCCATTAAATGAGGTAGCACTCATCTCATGCAGCAAAATACTATGCAGATCCATTCCTACCTTTCTCATGGCTGTCGTTTGATGACATGTTTGATGGATGTCTTTTGAGGAATAAGTCACAGCATATCTCAATTGATGACAGGCCAGGACTAATAAGGAAGAGTTTCACATTAAGGAACCTAGATTGGTCAAAGGGAATAAAACATAATGGCCAAGTGACATGCCATTTACTTTCCTTTATCGTCTCATGGTATGGAATTTAATATCTATCTCATCCCTGGAATGGTATAAAATTGCCAGTAGAGTGTCTCCAGAAGCCTAGAGGACATTTCATGATGAATGAAGTTGAAATTGCTAAATTGCTGTGATAGAAAGAAGAGAGAAGGAGATGGCTCAGGAAACTGGACATGCTGGAATGGACATATCATGAAAGTCCAAAGACCACCAGAAGATCATGTCTCAAGGAAAGGTTCAGAACACACAACATGCATAAAGGCTCTTGGTATGTTCTGGTGAGAGGCACTCTAACATCTCTCAGAAGTTCTGGGTTATATCAGCAGGAGAATAGGACATTGGCCTAAGCATCTTGATAGCAATGGGCATGCCACATGCCACATGCCAACTCTTAAAAATCAAAAGCTGGAGGATTGTTCCTAATTGTCTTAACAACGGCAAGTCAGTGGGATATGCAAACTGACACTGAGCAGAGGAATTTGAAAGCTACTAAAACAGCATGTCTGAGAACAAAATATATGGAACCAATAATGTTCTCCTTAATATACACAGTTAAAAGAAAATGAGAATGCATAAACAAGTAGCTAAGGGTAGCTACTCCAATTGTCTCACAATTTTCTACTCAGTCTCCAGAACTAAGTCAGTCTTCAGATCCTGAATGCATTGAAGTGTGTGAGTCTCTAAGTGTAAAGATCCTACAATCCCACAATAATTAAGTCGAGTCAAGATTCCCCTAGCACTAGCCTAAAGGCCCTTTCCTGTGTTTACTCACATAATGCTCTAGGTATTAAAGACACCCAGGCATTTCAAGGACAATTGGAAACAGGGAGGAGGAGCTACTACCTCAAAGCATAAGTAGAAGTTGATGCACATGACCCCTGAGTGAGACTGTGCCCACTATGGAGATGTCACTTGGGTTTCCCTCAAAATTATGCAATTAGTGGACAATACTCATTGCCAGTGCATTCAGAAACTTTCTTAGATTTGGTAAAAGGCCATGTTCTTCTGTTTTTTTGTTTTTTGTTTTTTTGTGGTACTGGGGATTGAACTCAGGGTCATTCTTCCTCCGAGCTACACCCCCAGTCCTATTTTTTATTCTTTATTTTGAAACAGGGTCTTACTAAGTTGCAGAGAGCCTCACTAAGTAGCTGAGGCTGGTCGCCAACCCAGATCCTCTAGTTTCAGCCTCCCAGTGCTGAGATTACAAGCGTGCACCACCACGTCGGGCTGGCCATGTTCTTCTTAAGTAGCCCAAACCAAAAGGGGAGTACAGCAGGAATCCTACAGACTGGCTATTTCCCTTCAATGCAAGGTGTGTCTGATCAGCACTCCTAGCTCTGGATCTCTCATTTTTTGAACTTATCATTTCTACATATGATTTTATTCCACCTGCTTAATCTTTCTCACTTTGCTCTTTCTCATATCTCATATCTATACCACAGTTTGAAGCATTTCTTCCTCTCCTTTTTTTTTTTTCTCACCCACATTGTCCTTCAGTAGACGCTGTGAACTCAATCTATATCATTGTCTGATTCCTAAAGAACCCATATAGCAAACAGCTCCACCAAATTCATGCATGACTCACAGGAGATACGGGTCTTCTTAATCTTTCCATTAACAAATTATTAAAATGTTGATTCTGTGCATTATGATTTAGAATTAATTACATCTATAAAAAGATTATTAGCTTTATCTGATAAGAAATCATAAGAATTTCATTTTTCCAGCTTATACCTAGTGTCAGTGTCTCTGTCTCTGTCTCTATCTCTCTCTCTCTGTCCTATGATATAACATAAAATGAGAAATAATTGTAAAAAAATGTATTATATAAAGTCAAGTACTGGAGTTCTATTTTTCTTTATTTTTTTAATCTTGGGGATCCGACCCAGGACCTCACACATACGAAGGAAGTGATCTACCACTGATCTACACCCCCAGTCCAAGAACTAGAGCTCTTTTCTCAAGTATTAGTTATAGAAATCTAATCACTAGATTGAAGGGAGCTCTTGTGTGATCGTGCATCAGAACATATCTCTGAAATAAGTAATCTAAAAGTGTTTTGGTGGCACATTTCTACAAGAGTAATGGAGAGAGCTACTCTGATATTAACCTTTACTCATATCAAACTTCCATCTCGAATAATAATTATGAATACCTTACAATTTATTAAGACTTTAATACTTCACTCTAAAATCAACCTGGTTCATCTTGCTCAAAGCAAACCAACTTTTTCAGGAAAACTATTAAAATGATATTCTTACTAAGGGAACAAATGAAAGCAACAAACTTTCTATTCTGAGAAGAAAATATTTCAGTCTTATTTCTTTCTTTTCTATTTACTTTTTGTAGCTATACAAAATCAGCAGTGGAAGAATATTTTGCACAGAAAAATATAATATAGCCAAATAAGGTAAAATAATCTTCTCTAAAGCAAGTAAATGTACCAAATATATACTTTCTCTATCTCCCAATTGCCCTTCTCAAGTTTCAAAATCTATAATGGGAAAAACATAAAATACATATGAAAAATCAGTTCTATAGGATATCCTGGAAGAAATGTTGTTTATTGCCTTTAATATAGAGTATGGACATTCATTTTGGCAACAACCTGAAAAATATCTCTATTTCAGTGTTCTTATGAAAAATAAGATTTTAAGATATTCATTATTAAGTACATAAAAAATCCTAGAAATATTTTCATTTTCCCCTACATAAAAGAGCAAGGTTTTATGATTAACATGAACAGTGACTTTTCAGGAAAAAAACTGTATCAGAACCTGTAATAATAAGATCATCAGAATCGTAGCTAAAAGAAATGAGAACTGTTTGCTGTTCAAGAGAAGTAGTTATACTGGGATATGAAGGGAGATATTTTATAGTATATAAGTCTGCTGATGGCCCAGCTGAAAGTAATTTGACTTTCTGGCATATTACTTGTAGAAACAAACCAAGAGAGGACAACAATTTCAGTACAGCCAGACCGCCCAACATATCCAGGTGGCTCCATCATTTCATTCCTGATTTAAAGACTGTTGTACCATCAAACATATTATCGATGCAAGTGAAGATCTGACTTGTAAAACTATTTTTTTCAGCCACAATAAAAATTTGGAAGTTTTATGAAATAAAATGTGAGAACTTTCTGTTAGACCTTTCTAAAATAGCATTGGCAAAGAAGAATGGGAAACAAAAGAAAAACCAACACCAAAAATAATTTCTTTAATTTTTAAATATTACCAGTAGAAAAATTTGGATGTTTTAATCTCTCAAATTATGTACTAAAAATAACCCGAGTCATCATAGTTCCAGATTTTGTTTTATTAAATCATGACATATGCGTAACCTTTACATGTTAGTAGAAAAGGAGGCACAGACAATAAAATAATTTCTTAAACTTTTGGCTTTTATCCATAGTTTTTCATCATTGTTGAAACATGGCTTGAAATACTCTTTATCAGATATGGTAGTGTTTGTAATAGAAAAATAAGAAAGAAAAGCATTAAATAAAGAAAACTTCATGAAACAGTATTTTGAGATTGAACCCTCTGTTTCAATAAAGACTGTAGGAAAGGAAGATGTTAAATATTGGTGATAAAACAGAGATCTCAAGAAACAAAATTATTTTCTTGGGCACTCTGAAGCATAGTGAGGAGGTTGCAAAATTAAAAGAAAAAGATAATCAAAGAACTGTTTAATAAGTTGGCTGATGGTTACTGCAAATGTGGAATGAAACAATGCCAAAGACAACATTCAGGGCAAAGTCGCAGAGGTAAGAGACAATAATGTTATGAAAGGAAAAATAAACAAAGGGGGAAAATGGACAAATAAAACTCCCATCGAAAAATGATCTGAAACTGGCATATAAGCAAAATCAGGTTTGTTCCTTTGTTGGAAGATCTAGGACAACTATTGGCATTCTGTTATATGTTATAACCTCCCATAAGAAGAGAAACATGGGATTTGCACTCATTTGAGATGATCAGTTTTCCAAGAGAATCTTGCAAGTCTCTTAAAAAGGGCATCTTCATCTCCCCTACTTGTTTAGAAGGGAAACTTCAGATTGGAATTAGCTACGATCTTCTCTCTTCCAAAAGAAATATAGGTGAGTGAGTTTCCCATGTATAAAAAAAAGAAGATCATAAGTGAAGTTAAATAGGACTAAATTTAAGATCCAGCTATACAATAAGAAGTGATTTAAAAAAGAGAGAAAAAAAAGATTTACTAATCCTTGTTTGACAAAGATTGGATAAGAGTATTGATCGATTAATATTTGTTATTTAGAAAATAAGGCAAATTTAGTAACAACAGAACAATGCCTAACTTGTTAGAGTCTTGGTAGTAGGGGTTATAGACTGATAAGCATCATGCTGTTTCCTTCCCCTGCCGTGGTGTACAGAACCATTTGCAAGCTAAGTCCTTGAAAGACAAATGTCAGCTGTGCTACCAATGGATGGTAGATTGGATTATATGCATTGAATGTGGCCGCCACCATGGGTTTCCTGTTACTTAATCCGGAATTAATATACCGAGCCACTCAGAGTAGAGGTAGGTGATATATAATTCTCCTCTGCAGGGTAAATACTGCCCCTTTTATCCATACCACAGGAATGAGGACAAATAAGAAACACTTTGCCTATAGACAGAGATTTGAAAGAATTACAGTTAAACTGCACTGAGCTTGTTTTTGTTCTTTCTTTTGAAATCATTGATAAGTGACTTTTTCTCCTGTGGCAGAGTGTGAGTGAGCAAAGCAGAGACAAACAAGGGAAGGGGGAGCGCTCCCCACTGTTGGACTCTTCTTACTTGACTGATGCCTGGGGTAGGAAGTTGATTACCTGGCAGAGAGCAGTTTGCTCAGCAAATCGCTGCCAGGGGTCAGACACTCAGAGGGAAACAAAGGTTCTCTGGGAAAGTCCTCTTTCTTTCACACTGAAAAATCACAGAAAATACCCTTCCTGACAAAAAGAGGGAAAGGAGACGATAACCACCTTCTTTTCGAGTAAAAATCCTGCCTTTCCTATGACTACATCATGGGGAGGGGTATGCTTTTTTCTAAATCTTGTCTATGGGTCAGCAGCAATGGGACATGCCTGTATTCCCAGTACTTGGGAGGCTGAGACAGGAGGATTTCAGGTTCGAGGTCAACCTTGGTAACTCAGCAGAGAGACCCTCAGCAACATGTTTCAAAATTTAAAAACAAATAAATAAATAAATAAGGCTGGGGTATAGCTCCAAGGTAGACTGCCCCTAGCTTCAATCTCTGCTACCAGTATAAAGTAAAACTTGTCTATGGAGCAGAAACAAAATGTCTTTAAAAGTAAATAAATTAATTAATTAACAAATTACTTACTTTAAAACACTAGGCATATTAGAGTTCTCCAAATAAGCAGAACTAATAGGAGATCAGAATCAGTACCACACGTATATCTTTGCTTTATCTGTCATCAATCTATCTATCATCTGTCTAAATAGAGATTTAGCTTTAGATTTTTAAATATTATAAACTTTAAAACTAATGAGTCAGGATCTTCCTATATGTTCTGAATAAAATTGAAAGGAGGAAAGAATGGAGGCTGACACATTTGATGATATACCATCTGCAGGCAGGTGACCCAGGAAAACCAGAAGTGTAATTCAGCCTTAGTCCAAAACTTTAAGAACCAGAAGCTCTGATGTCTGAAAGCAGAAGAAAATGAATTTCCCTGGTATATAGAGCACAATTACTTTTTTTTTAAAGTCTCCATTAAAGGCAAAGAGAGACTTAATTCTCAAAGCACAGCTCGGCTTGGCTCACCCCTCCAGCATGATGTGCAATGTGCAAGTGTAACTCTTGCAGCAGACACAGGTGTGGCACAGCATTTCTAGGGTATCAAGGGCAACAATCAAGACCTAATAAGCAACTCACAGGCACAAGGCCTGCTGACCAGGAACACCTGGAGGACACATGGAGTCCCTAGCAACCTGAGGATTATAATTGTCAGCATCTGAGACTGAAAATGTGCAGTTTCTTCCACTACCTTGCCATGCCGAGCACCAATAATGGGGCTGAATGCTGACCTGGCTGGCTGTGCTGGTAGCTGTGGAGTAAGTCCTCACCTTTGTTGTGGTTGAATATGGGTTAAGGTCAGGCCTGAAGACCTGGACCAGACTCCCAACTTGCCCAGACCTAAGACCCCAACAGAAACAGCAGAGCTCTGGGTAAAAGGACTGCCCAACCTGCTGTTCAGGTTGCTGTAATCTCTCTGTCTCTCTCTCTGTCTCTCTCTCTGTCTCTCTGTCTCTCTCTCTGTCTCTCTCTCTCTCTCTCTCTGCCTCTCTCTCTCTGTCTCTCTCTCTCTCTCTCTCTCTCTCTCTCTCTCTCTCTCTCTCTCTCTCTCTCTCTCTCTCTCTCTCTCCCTCTCTCTCTCTCTCTCTCTCTCTCTCTCTCTCTCTCTCTCTCTCTCTCTCTCTCTCTCTCTCTCTCTCTCTCTCTCTCTCTCTCTCTCTCTCTCTCTCTCTCTCTCTCTCTCTGTCTCTCTCTCTCTCTCTCTCTCTCTCTCTCTCTTTCTCTCCCTCCCTCCCCCTCTCCTCTCTCCTCTAAAATATCTTAAATTGTATAAAGTTTGCATGGAGTGTTAATGAATAAAGAACCTGCCTTGGTCAAAATTGCAATAAATGTTCTTGAAATGACTGAGATTGTTTTGGGTTATTTTCTATGATCTAAGACACCTTAGAGCACCAGTTCAGAGAGCAAGTTCATCTTTCTTCTATCTTTACCTTTTTGTTCTATTCTGGCTCCCATCAGAATATGCCCACATTGATGAGAGATTTCTTCTATACTCAGTCTATGATGTAATTGTTAGTATCTTCCTGAAACACCCCCAAAGACACACTCAGGAATAATGTTTTACCAACTATCCGGGTATCCAGAATCTCATTTAGGTCAATGCATAAAATTAATCATCACATGGGAAGTTGCCTTACAACTTAACTGGAGAAAAAAAGAAAGAGCTAAGAAAATAACTCAAGAATAATTTTCAAAGTTTAAAAATGTTAAAACTCAATGTTCTTATTTGTATAAACTGAATTATGTACCCAGAATATACTTAGCTCATACATGGGTGGAGCAGGGGGATAGTAATGATGTATTCAATAGGGTTGGAGAAATATATATATGAGATTGTATTTTACCAAAATGCAATCAAAATCACTCTGATTAAGAGGTTGCATTGCATTTAAATAGGTCCCATGTGAGAATTTCATAGTTTAATATATAATATATATTTTATATAATTTTTATATATTATATAATTCGATATAATATATATATATATTATATTTATAGTTTAATATTATATATGTATTTGTGGTACTGGGGACTGAACCCAGGGGTATCCTACCTCTGAGCTACACCCCCAGCCCTATTTTATATTCTTTATTTTAAAGCAGGGTCTCACTAAGTTGTGGAGGGCCTCACTAAGTAGTTGAGGCTGACTGTGAACTTGCAATCCTTCTGTCTCAGTCTCCCAAGTACTGGGATTACAAACATGCACCCGGCTATATATATATATATATTTTTTTTTTTTGAGTGATGCAATCAATTGTGGCCTTCTTTCCTCTGCAGATTCCTCTTTTGAAATCTTAAGCTTCTGCATCGCATAGTGTAAACTCATTTGGAAACAGTGACATTGCACATATAATTAGTCAAATTAAGTTTACAGCATCAAGGTGAGCCCTAATCCAGTATGAATGGTATCATTACTTAAAGGGAAAATTTGGACTTAGAGACAGATGTGGAATAATGTTTACAAAATAAGACAATGTGGAAAAAAAAAAAAAAAAACACAAGAAAAATCCAGCCATCTACAGGCCTCAGAGAGAAGCCTTCAATCGTTTGCTTCCTAGGGAAAAAATCAACACAACTGAGACCTCAATTTGGGACACCTGATCCGCACAACTGTGAGGCTCTAAATTTGGGTTGTTGGGGTACTTTAGTCCTAACAACCTAACACTGGTGACAGTAGCTCTGAGGCAGCAACTAGTATATGGGATAGCAATGACAGCATAGGCAAAAGAGAGGCAGATAATCTTCCCATTAACAATGACAAAAATATTTCCAAAATACAATCAAAATCACTCTACTTAAGAGTTTACATTGCATTTAAATAGGTCCCATGTGAGAATTTCATAGTTTAATATGTTAGATTTATATTGTTTTCTCCAATATGTGTCAAATGACTAGATAGATTCCCACAAACAAAATCTTATTATATTATTATTAAAATATATTATTATATTATTATTCATATTATTATTATTATTTTGGTTTCAACATGTTCATTCAAAAATCTTTTTTTGTATGTGTGGTTCTGGGGATTGAACTCAGGGATGTTCTACCTCCAAGTTACATCCCCCAGCCTTTTTTTATTTTGAAACAGTGTCACTAAGTTGCTAAGGCTGGCCTAGAACGTGAGGTCCTCCTGTCTTAGCCTCCCAAGTACTGAGATTACAAGTATATGTCACCACACACAGCTCAAAAAAGCTCATTGGTTTGTACAAAACGAGACACATATAAACCGATTTTTCCCTAAGGAGATAATGATTAGCATTTTAACTAGTAAAAGCCTTTCCTTTTAAATATGTCAAACTATCAGCCTTATAGAACTCTGTGCTAGTACTGTAGGATTATAAAAATGTGATATCAATAACTTTACTCCAGGGAAACTCATATTGAAGGTATTAGGGCATTATAATGGATTCATCAGGTATCTAATATTAAATACCTACTTAATGGACATTAAAATTTGAGCAATTATCTTTTTTTATTTCCATGTAAAACAAAGGGCATTTTTGCCCCAGAATAGATTAGTATTCAAGGTTTCTTATATTCAGTCACTCCTGGGATAGTAGACACTTTGAAGCAGAGAGTAGCACTGTGCACACAATCTGACTATACTTCTACCCTATGGTGTGCTGAAATCAGAACCTATATTCACTGCCTATGAAAACTGAGTGCTATAATGAACTATACAGTTTTTTTTTTTATATAATTGCCAACACTATTCATCAACAACCCATCACTGGATATAGACAGATAATTAAGATTAAGCAATTCTAAAGAAATCCAGGAATATGGCCAAAAGACCTCCTACCCTCCCCAACACACACACACACACACCACTACCACCACCACCACCACTGACAACAACAACAAATAAACAAGCAGAAAGAAATCCAGAGAAATGAAGAGGAGATATAGAAAAGAGAGGAACCCATAAGACTAATATAATTTATACAAACTGAGAGATTTATAAGCATATCATATCTATAGCTTAAAAAAAGGTGACAAGGGAAAATTTAACATTCAGCATGATAGGTATCAACAGTATAATTCTGAATATTTAATAATAAAACTAATGGCAACAAAAATGTTACAGGCTAGTGGAAAGTCCTCTATTCTTGTATTCTCTAGGGAGAGGATTCAAGTGAGACACAGAACAGTGAACTGTGTGAGCAAACGTATGAGTTTATTGGAAGACAAAGTGTAAGTACACTCTCAGAAGAGTGGGCTCTCCTGAGTAAGAATGGCCCCATGGTTTGCATTGAGACCTGACTACAGTCCCCTCCCAGCTGCTGCCTCAGAAAAGTGACTGCCCCGATTGACACATGATATTGTATCACCCCAGAGAATACTGCACATACACTTCCTCATAATTTCCTGTGACAGTCTGGCAGATTGGGGGGGTGTCAAATCCACAATGCAAATAATATTGTAATAGTCTGGTATATGCTAGAGGTTACTTCTGGACAAGTTTAGGGTTTGGTGGATATGTTTGGATGCTGGTTAAAAGTATTCTATCCAAACTTGTTCAACTCACTGATATCATTGACAGTTTCTTTTTCTTTTTTTTTTTTAACTGGGGATTGAACTCAGGGGCATTCTAACTCCGAGCTACATCCCCAGTCCTGTTTTTTATTCTTTATTTTGAAACAGGGTCTCACTAAGTTGCGGAGGGCCTCACTAAGCAGCTGAGGCTGGCCGCGAACCCGGACCCTCTGGTGTCAGCCTCCCAAATGCTGGGATTACAAGCGTGCGCCACCACGCTCAGCCATCACTGACAGTTTCTAATCACAGCTGAGTAGGGGATTTTTGTATTTCCTCTTATGCAGGCTGGTCTAACTCCCCACTGAATGTGTTCCACCCCTTGCCCTGCCCTGCTTATCTCTAGACTAACTGCTTAACATTCTTCCCTCATGAGCTGGAGGCCCTAAAATCATTTAGGGAACATGGTTGATGGTCTGTCTTCTGTAGTTACTTCCTGCTGGAGTGGGGGTGTAGGCAAGTCAGGGCCTTCAGTTCTTGCTGATCATCAGAGTAGAGTCTGCTGAGGTCACAGGGCAGGTCGGTCCAGAGGTCCCCAAGGGTAGTCAGTGTCAATCAGAGAGGGATTGGTAGTATGGCCCATGTTTTGTGTGAAGTTTGATAACCTACAGCCAAGAGGGCATAGACATTTTTAGGAAATTTAGGAAATGAGTTCAAAGAAGTGATGGTAAAGACCCAATGAGGGCCCAAAGCCAGGAAAACCAAGAGCAGTTCTCCTTTCATGATATCCACTCCTCGGTGGCCCCTTGCTTGACCTGTTTAGTGCTCAGTGTTTTCCTGGACCTCACCTGATTTGTTGACCCAAAAGCAGCATTTTTCCTGAAGCATAAGGCAGACTCCCCCTTTGGCTGCAGTAGTCATGTCCAGGGCTCGTCTGTCTGGAAGAACGACTCTCACAAGAGAGTCGCCTTGGTGCTGTGGGTCTGTGAGCACTTCAGCCATGGTCTCTAACCCATCAGCAAGTTTCAAAGATAGGCTTTTGTAGATTAAGGAGGAGGACATTAAACCCGGCAACGCCATTCCAGAAGTGAGGCCCAGGCCAACTGGAAGAGGAATGAGCTGGATGGCTCCTTTGTTTCTGGTCTGTGGAGGGGACAAGGATCCAAACAGAGGCAGGGGCATAGAGGCATTTCCAGGGACCAGGGATACAGAAGGGGAGAGAAAAGCAAGTGTGCAGACCCCAGTCCAATTAGATGGTAAGCAGATATGAGCTTGTGTGCCACAGAGGAAGTAAATTCCTTTGCTTTTAATGCAAGACTGGATACGGAAAGAAGCTAACTCTGTTCCAAAAGCAGACCAGTAACCATGCTGGTTCCCTAGAATTTGGTATTCGGCTGCCAAAGTGGCTGCAGCTAGCGGGGCCAGACAAGGAGTTGTGGGTTGTGTGGCACCCATTGTCTTGTTTTCCCAAAAGAACATGTGTCGTTCTTTATCTATGTGCAGGTACCAAGAAGGCCCTTGAAGTTCAGAGAATTTTTTGCAGGTGATCATTTGGGTTGGTTTAAACCAGTGGCTAGAGGGGCAGGAGCTGGGTTGACCTGAGCAAAACCGAGTGGAGCCAGCGAAAAGTGAGGAAGAATCAACACTAATGTTGGGAGTGGAAGAGAAGCGTACCTGCCTGTTGGAACCCGGAGTAAATGTAAAATAGGCACGGGAGGAATCAGTGATATCAATTGTTACATTACACTGATGTGCGGACAAGTTTCCCACTTGCGTCCCCAGGGGGCGCTCTGACCGAATGCAAAGAGGGGCTTGGCCCAAGAGCGTCATGGAAGTAAAGAGTGGGCCCAAGACTGGGGGCGAATTGCGAAGGTAGGAAGAAAGAGATTGCTTTGCCTGGGTTAAATATCTGATTACTTTGGAAGGGAGATTGGCGACGGCTGGCCCCCAGTGATAGGAAAAAGACAGTTCAGCTGTTGCCTGTGCCCAGTCGTAAGGGTCAGCAGGGTAGGCGGTTCCTGGCCCCTGAGGTGAAGAGTCTAAACAAAGCCAGTAGTCATAAGCAAAGGAGGAGTTGACAGTTTGCAGCATCTTTTGAACGGCTTGTGCTATAGGGAGATAGGGGTGATGGACGGAATCAAGGGGCAGATACAAGCTACAGAAGAGTAGGAAACCCAGAGTGAAGGGAGGCATGTTTAAATGGCTGAGAGCTGTCGAGCATAGAATTGTGAAATCCTGGAATCCAAGGGAGAGTAGGATACCTAGGGTCAGTGCCCACGGTTCAGGGAGCAGAGAAAGGCAGCTCCTTAACTGTGTTTCCCTCTACGGATGTGCAGGTATAGTTATCTGTAGGTGGTCCTGGAAGATGAAGCGTCTCATCAGGTGTAGTTCACAGCTCAACTCTGGCGTGGTGGCTTCAGCTGGCAGTTCCCCGTATCTTGATGACTGTAGGAGTGGACAGAAAAAATAGGAAAGGGTTCTTTCCAAAGTGAAGCTAGTTGATGGCCTGGCTGCCCATCAGCATAGGTTTTGATTAGTAACATGGACCCTGGCTAATAGGTTTAGTGAAGGAGCTCCTGAGGGGGAGGGGTGACTTCTTTTCCAAAGCCTTGGCAAGCTTGTTGGTACTGAGCAAGGGCTGAACCATGTTGGGTGAGTATAACCTGTTTTTCATCCAAGAGTATATCTGGCCAGAGAAAGGGGGAACAGTACAAAATCTCATAGGGACGACATTTTTTAAAGTTTCTGTAGGTGACACCCTTATTTACAAAAGGACCAGAGGAAGTACTCTTTTCCACATTGAGGCTGTTTCCCACGAAGCCTTTTGGGGTATAACTTTAGAGTTTCATTAGCTCATTCTACATTGTCTTAGGATTGGTACTTTCAGGAGGAGTATAGGTAATATCTTATCCCCATGGATTTAGCTAGTTGATGAGTGACCATTAAAACAAAGGAAGACCCACTATTGCATTGAAGGAACAAGGGAAATGCAAATCTGGGGAAAACCTCCTAGAGAAGGGCCCTGGGCACTTCAGCAGGTTTCTCGGTTCTTGTAGGGAAGACCTCTACCCAGCCCATGAGCATGTCCATCAACACCAATACATATTTGAATTCCTGGCAGGTAGGTAGTTGGGTGAAGACTATTTCCCAGTCTTCCCTGGGTATGGCCTATGTCTTTAGGCCAGAGATATCAGAGGAGGTAGCCTCCCTCCTTGGAGGTTGTTAATGGTACAGGTATGGGGCATATATTTTTAAAAAGGGGTTCAACTAAAGTCAAAGAGGGGCTTTACTTCCAAAGCACATCTGGGCATGGTTCCAACAAAATGTGCAAGGCCCATACATAACTCTTGTAGCACACAGAGGCCTGGCAGAGCACAAGCAGGGTATCAGGGGCAACACACAGGCACTACACAAAGTACAAAGCCCAACACAATAGGCAATGTGCAGGCTCCAGGCCTGCAGACAAAGAACACCCTGACAACCACATGAAGTCCCTAGCAACCTCAGGGCTATAATTGTCTGCATCTGTGACCAAAAACCCACAGCCTCCTGTGCCAAGAAGCCTTTCCATCTTGCTATTTTGACCACTAATGATGAGCCTGAAAGTTCACCCTCCAGCTCTACAGGTAATTTCTCATGTTTGGTTCTGGTTGGGCACTGGTAGAGATCAGGTCTGAAGAACTGGAGCAGATTCATAACTGACCTGGACCTGAGACCCTGACACAGCCAATTGAGCTGTGTGATAATGGACTGCCCAACCTGCTTTCCGGGTTGTACTAATCAATCAGTCAATCTCTCTCTCTCTCTCTCTCTCTCTCTCTCTCTCTCTCTGCCATAAAATATCATAATTTGTATGAACTTTGCATGGAATGTTAATGAATAAGGAACCTGTCTTGGTCACAATTGCAATAATGTTCTTAAAATGTCTGAGACCCACCCTGTTTTGGTTGTTTTCCGACATCTAATTCTGCTCAGAGCATCTAACAAGCCTGAACAACTCTCTCCAGGGTCTTACAAAATGCCCCCCCAGCAAATAACCCTTTGCAAAGCAGAGAGACAATCTCTCCCCAAATGGCAGGGGTCATCACAGGCCCTTTAGAACCTTCCACAGTATTGCTGGTGGAAGATGGATGACAAGTCTCAAGAGGAGCCAAATATCTACCCCTGCTGTGCACCTACCTATTCTATGTAGCTGACTTAGCTGTCTAGTGGACTGCCGTATTGGCAGCTTGGTCGTCTGTGTGGCCTCTTTGATTCCCCTGTCCTTTGCAGTGGATCCCAGCAATTTTGTTTTTGAGATGCTCCAGTGCACGAGGCTCATGCTTCATTGGGCCACCCCGGGAGGCCAAACAGCCCCTTTCCTTCCAAGCAGTGCAGGAAGCACCAGTAAGGTACACTTGGAGTCCATAAAAATGGTCACCCACTTGTCCTCAGTTTGAGGGCCTGAGTTAAAGCCGATATCTCTGCCATTTGGGAGGAGGTTTCTGGCAGGACATATCTGGCCTTGGTGAAATTTTTTGGTAGATACCACTGTGTAACTGGCCTTTCCAACTGCTCTATCTATCCATAAAGGGACTGCCATCAGTACCAGACTAAGTTGGGATTGTCTATGGCTGATCCCTCAGGTGGTCTCCACAGGCATGGCTTAGAGACTTGGGACTTCTTCACAGGACAGAGGAGGGAGGGAGTGGGTGGGGGAGCAGGGTGGCTGGATTAAAGAGGTGAGCCTGTGGAAGGTTACATCTGATTTTTCCAGCAACAGGGTTTGGTGTCTTAGCAACCTGCTGTTGGTCAGCTATTAAGTTCCTTTAAGATCCAGATGAGAAACTAACAGATGGCTAGGATACACCTCAAGGGGCCTTCCCTATGTTAGCTTTTATTTGTGTGTGTGGTGCTGAAGATTGAACCCAAGGACATTCTCCTTCCAATGTACACCTCCAGCACATTTTTTTCTAAAACAGGATCTCATTCAGTTGCTGAGGCTGGTCTTGAACCTGTGATCCCCCTGCGTCAGCCTCCCAAAGTACTAGGATTATGGGTGTGTGCCTGCACTCAGCTCCTGCTCTTATCTAAACAGGCCATCCTTGAGTCATGGGATAGAGCCTTTTGGACAAGTAACATACAGAGTGGGGGTTCTGTTGTCTGAGACAGTGGGTCAATCCTTCCAGGGCAGTTGTTTTTGTTCTGCTGAGTATAGTTGGAAGGGCTTATCCATCTGAGCCAGGCAAAGAGCCAGGATTTGGAGAAGTGATGGTTTAAATTTGTTAAAGGCTTCTTGTTCTCACATCAAGAGTCCCAATTCTTCTCCTCCCTTAAGGGATTTATGCAAAGGTTTAGCTATATCCCCATTTATCCATACCTAGTAGTAGCCTGTAAGCCCTTGAAGGGCTAGAAGCTGTCAGCAAGTGGTTGAAAGGGGCAGCTGGATAGATGGAATCTTATTGGGAGATAAAGCCTTCTTTCAGTGTTCTAATATTTTTCCCAGAAAGGTGAGTGACCTCTTGTCGTATGACTCTGACGGGGTCTGTCCTAGAATGATGCTTATGTCCCTCCAAGTTAGGTCAAAAGCTGGACCAGATGTTGTCGTTAGAGAATTTCCCCAGATCTTTCTCCATTTGCTTTAGAGATTGTAGAGAGACAAAGACTTGCGATTGTGTGGGTTCGAATTCTCTGCCCACCTCCTATAAGGGTCATACCTTAAATAGTGCATGGAGGCGGCAGGGAGTCCTGGATAATATTGAGGACTAACATCTGCAGGTGGTAATGAAGAGTGGAGAGTTCTCAAGGGCTTGGGGGAAAGAGCACTGGGAGGGAGTTAAGGGATCAGTCCATTTTCCCAGGGGAGGCTCCAAGGAAATGAGTTCTCCCAGTTCCAGAGAAGATTTTCCAATTAGGACCATGATGGTGAGAATAAACTTGCATTTTTGATAGAAGGCCACGTCATTCCTTAAAACAAGAACTTTTGCATAGAAAATGTAACTCCCAATTTCCCTCCCCATGGCAGAAAAGATCTAGCTAGGGTATGGTGTTGAAGTTAATGCTCCTTTGTATTGTGACCTTGTGGAATTACCAAAAAAAAAAAAAAAAAAAAAGCATAATTTTCCATTAAAGGATTTGAAGCTGGGCAAGGTGGCACAAGCTTGTAATTTCAGTACTTGGGACTGAAGCAGTAGGATTGATTACAGGTTCAAAGCCAGCCTCAGCAACTTAGTGAGGCTGTCAGCAACTTAGAGAGACCGTGTTTTCAAATGAAAAAATAAAATGGGTGTAAGACTGTAGCTTGAAGGTAGAATGTCCTTGGGCCCAATCTCCAGCACCACATACACTAAGAAAGGTTTGGGGGTCCAATCTTACTCAGTTCTTTAGAATACATTCCAGAAGACAATCTGAAGGTAGCATCTGATTTTCCATGTGAAGGAGAAGACATGGGGGAGAGACAGACAGACAGACAGACAGAGGGGAGAGAGAAAGAGGAGAAAGAGAGGATATGTACATGATGTAAGCAGAGAACATGCCTCCCCCTTCTACTTTAGACTGATTTTTTCCCCCCTGGGCCATCATGGGCATCCTCTTGTGGACCAATAACCTGGGGGCCGGATGTAATGGCCAGACACCTACCTATCCTTCTCCAGTGAGTTCCTATTTCTAGTCAGGAGAAGGGCATGAATTTGTCAAACTTTCCTAGTGAGTTCAGGAAGCAAGTTCCTGCCAGAAGGGAGAGGGACAGGATTCTCCTGTGCAGAGTACAGGCTGGGGATGAAAGGAAGCATTCTTGAACAGGATTAGCCAGGAAGACATCCTAAGGTGAGATGTGCCATAGGACTTTGTCCCAAGGTTCTAGTAAATTCCCAGGCAGAAAAGCTGTCTCAAAAGCTTCAGGAGAGCTGTGTGGTGGTGCACGCCTGTAATCCAAGTACTTGGGAAGCTGTCAGGAGGATCACAGGCTCAAGGCCTACCTCAGCAACTTGGCAAGGCCTTCAGTAACTTATTGAGACCCAAAATAAAATAAAATAGAATAAAAAATAAAATATATAATAAAATAAACAAAATAAATAAGAACTTGGGAGGCTGAGACCTGAGGAATGCAGGTTCCAGACCAGCCTTAGCAACTTAGTAAGACTCTCAGCAACCTAAGGAGACCCTGTTTCAAAACGAATAAAAAGGGCTGGGAGTGTAGTTCAGAGGTAGAATGCCCCTGGGTTGAATCCCCAGTACCACAAAAATGAAACAAGCAGAAGCTGGAGATTGCATTGCTACTCAAGGCTGACTATAGAGATGAAAGGGTAGACAGGACTCCAGAGGCTGAAACAGGAGGATGGCAGGTTGGAGGACAGCCTGAGCCATGTAAAGACTCTCAGCAACCTAGGAAAACCCTTTTCAAAACAAAGAACTGGGGCATAGCTTGGAGGTAGAATGTGCTGGGGTTCAATCTCCAGTAAAACACACGTGTACACACACACACACACACACACACACACACACACACACACACACACACACAGAAGGGAACTAGCTAGCAGGCCAGTAAATGAGAGGACTGGAAATCTGGGATCTGGGGGTGTGCCCCCTGGGGGCAAGGGGCTTATCCTGGACAGGCTGGTAAAGTGACAGAAGGCAGAGGCAGTGGGGGAAGGGGTGACTCCTCAAGGTCAGGCTACTGACAATATGACAATAGGAGTCCACGAAGCTTTTTCTTTTTCTTTTTTTTTTCTTTCTTTTTTTGAACTGGGAATTGAACCCAGAGCTGCACCCCCAGCCCTTTCCATTTTTCTAATTTGAAACAGCGTCTACTACACTAGCCTGCGCTGGCCTCCAAACCTGGATCCTCCTCTCCCAGCCTCCCAAGACCCAGGATTAGAGGTGAGTGCCACCGCGAGGGCTCCGCAGAGGAAAGGAAAGCACGAGAGGCACCGCCTCTCCCAGAAGGAACTGGGGAAGGAAGGCCAGGGGCATGGGCGCAACCTCAGGGGAGCCTGCGGTTTACCTTAAGTCGCAGGACCAAGGCTACAGGAGGGCAGAGAGTCGTCGGTAGGTTCTTGAGTTCTCAGGGAAAAAAAAAAAAAATCAGAACCACGAAGGGGGAAGCTGTGCTAGCAGAGGAAAGGGCGCACTGTCCCAGGGAAAAGCGAAAGTCCTAAGTAGGAGTGACCTGCGGTTTGTTTTGGGACCTCCTCTTATCAGGGTTCATTTAGACCATAGTCTCCTCCCAGCCCGGGCATCAGATAATTGACAGCCGTGATTGACAGGTGATGTTGTGTAACCCCGGGGATGGCGGCGCCAGTGCTTCACAAAAATTTCGCGCCAAAGCCCCTCGAAGAGTCAAAACCAAAAAGTAACTGGTATTGCAAGTTTGGTAATTGCTGCATGTTACTTTGGGGCAAGTTTAGGGGTTGGTGCTTGTGCACAGGGAAGCCGGTTAAAAGGAGTCCCGACAAATTTGTTCCAGGTCCCAATATTGCTAGCCATTCCTACGCAGCTGGGTGGGGAAACCCCTCACCTCTCCTCCTGGGGGTCCCACTTCCCCTTTGGTCTGCCCAGCCCCTGCCCTGCTAAAACCGGCAAAATTGTAGCAGAGGAGCTATACCCGATGGCTGATGTAACGAAATAAACGCCAAAAGCATGAGATAATATTGGGAAGGAATCCGAAGTGTGAGAAAAGTTAAGACTGACCAAGGAAAGATGTAAAAATTTCAAAGTCTTTTCAATCACTCCAGAAATACCCAAGCCGCCTCTATCAGTAAGCAGTCATTATTCTAAATCAGCTAAAAGGCCCCAAACCTTAAACTCTTGGAATTTACATTTCTATGTGAGTAGTCAGATAATTAGCATAAAAAAAAAAACAACAAAAAACACCAAACCAGTCAGATACTTGGAATGTGGAACCTTAGGGAGTGCAGAGGGGTGTGTGTGAGGGTTTCAAAGTGGAATAGAGTTTGTATTTTAAAAGAGAGTGTGCTGCAGGCTTCTTTTGATAGATAAAGAGGACTGGGGCCACTCGGAGTTACTCCCCTAGAGTCCCAGCTACTGGAGAGATTGAAAAACCAAGATTGTTAGAGCTCAGGAGTTTGAGACCTTGGTGGGAAAGGTACCAAATTCTATCTCAAACACACACACACACACACACACACACACACACACACACACACACACACACACAGAGAGAATGAGAATGAATATGGCAGGAAGGAGAGGAGAGTAGAGGACAGAAGAGGAGGAGAGAAAGAAAGAAAGAAAGAAAGAAAGAAAGAAAGAAAGAAAGAAAGAAAGAAAGAAAGAAAGAAAGAGAGAGAAAGAAAGAAAGAAAGAAAAGAAAAAGAAAAAAGGAAAGAAAGAGAAGGAAGGAAGGAAAAATGAGAGTGATATTTGAGTTAAATTTATGGTGTTGAGCAGTATAAGAGATGTAGTCACGAGGCTCCATAAGGAGATAATTTTTCTAATTAAATTAATATAATACAATCAAATGAATAATTAAAACATATTTCACCGAGATGAAAATGTTAATCATCTGTTTAAAAGAGTCAGGCTTATGCCAAACACATAATTTTAATAAAAGAGAGCTCAAACTGTAATCGCAGGCCAGCCTCATCAATTTAATGAGATCTTGCTTCAAAATAAAAAAAATTTAAAAGGGGCTAGGGGTATAGATCATAGGTAAGATGACCTGGGTTCAATTCCCAGCATCAAAAATAAATGAATAAGCCAGGTGTGGTGGTGCACGCTTGTAATGCCAGTACTTGGAAGGCTGAGACCAGAGGATACAGGTTCTAGGCAGTCTCAGCTGTTTAGTGAGGCCCTCCGCAACTTAGTGAGACCCTGTTTCAAAAAATAAAGAATAAAAAAATAGGACTGAGGACCTAACCCAGAGGTAGAATGCTCTTGGATTCAATCCCCAGTACTGCCAAAAATAAATAAATAAGTGAATAAATAAATAAAATAAAATAAAGGCATAATTCTGAAACCCTTGAAAGGAAAAAAATACCATCTTGCTTATGAAGAAATATGTATTAAATTGGCAATGCACCGGGCGTGCACGCTTGTAATCCCAGCATTCGGGAGGCTGAGACCAGAGGATCCGGGTTCGCGGCCAGCCTCAGCTACCTAGTGAGGCGCTCCGCAACTTAGTGAGACTTGGTTTCAAAATAAAGAATAAAAAATAGGGCTGGGGGTATAGCTCGAAGGTATGCCCCTGAGTTCAATCCCCAGTACCGCAAAAAAAAAAAAAAAAAAAGAAAATGTTTTCTCCCATCTTGCAGAGAAGTAAGGAAAGGAGAGAATGAAGTGAAAAATGTTCGTTCAATTAAATTTCCTTCAATGAAGTCAAGTGGAAGTTCCATATTAAAAAATAATAAGAGCTGAACAAGTGTTCTTGGCTAATAATCATTTCAGCAGATGCCTAAACAGAAGTATGGGTAATTAAGCATCTGCATGTATGTGTGCACGAGTATGTAAACATACAGTTAATGTAGATTATGTATTGTCTACCAGGTACCACAAAAATGATGCAGTAACCTATCTTATTAAAAGTGCAGATGCAATGTACAAATACGGGAGATAATGTTGATAGATACATAGATATATAGGCGTCAGATTTACTGCTGGTAATTCTTAAATCCTGCCTGTACAGCATGTATTGTTTCTATTAAAAAAATGTTCATTTTGTAGAGGATTAGTGACTTATGTTAAATAACGGAAAACAATTTTCTTTCTTTGCTCTTTTGAGTTTTGATTTTTAAATATTAAGTAGAGGATTGAAAAAAAAGTCATATCTTTCTTGGTTATTTCAGAGCTCTCTTATTGGGTCATCTATTTAATGTTTATTCCTGGATGCAAAAAGGAAAGACATCTCTAGAACCACATAAGAGAAAAGTAGAGAATAGTAAAGGTTATTTTTACTTTGTCCACTGGAGATGAACTAAGATATCTGTTCAAGAAAGTTCCTCTAAAGTTTTTGTGGATTGTGACCTGAAAGATTACATGTGTGAAGAAAAAAAATAGTTTCTTAAAAAAAAAATTGGGTTTTCCAATACTAACAATCTCACTTTCTCTTCTGTCAGGACCTGACCCTTTTGGAGGTATTCAGTGTAGAAAAACTGGGACTGATTAGCAGGTTGGATATGGAAAGTTACAAGAACATTCATTGCATTCTGGTAGGGTTCTAGGGTTCTGCTAGGCTTGTGTGCTTCAAAGATTAGGTGAGAATTTTTTTTTTTTTTTTTTTTTTTTTTTTTTTTTTTTTTTTTTTTGTAAGAAAGCCATGCTCCTCAGCATGATTACTTTTCTGGAAATACAAAAACTCTATGACAGTATGTTGTGTCTTAATACAATCATCATAATATTATAGTCAGAGATCTGATGAGGGTCATATAGTGTGTATCCTGAAAGGGAATTTGAGGGAAGCAAACCACAGGAGTGTGTGAGGATAAGGAAAATGTGTGGTTCCCAAGTAACTAACAGTTTTAACCCCATGATGTACATCCATTTGCTTAGAAGAATGGGATTGACCTCATTCCCTAACCTTACCCTGAAGAGTTCAGTAGTCAGCTACCACTGGTATGGATAAGCTAGGGAACTGCCAATCAGAGTGTTGGGAACAAAGTTCAATAAAACTTGAGAATGCTTATTTCTTCTCCAAGTGTGTGTGTGTGTGTGTGTGTGTGTGTGTGTGTGTGTGTGTGTACATATATATGTATACACATACACATATGTGCTAATCTTATCATGAGACTTTTGTGTTATGAGAGAAAAAGAAATAGAATTCAAAAATAAGTAGCCATTAAGTGAGGGGAGTTTTGTGTATGTGATCAACTCACACTTTACACAACAGATTATGATTGAAAGATAGATTTTGAAATGAAAGTATCACAATACAAGACCAAGATAAATGTTTGCAAAGATAATTCCATTTAGTTGTCAAAATTTATAAGATCCTTCTAACTTTGTCAATACAGAATTTGAGACAACCAAAAAGTGATATTACATCAATAGGATAAAGTACTTAAGTATTATAGTTAGGGTTTATAAATATCCATAATCTTTTTTTTTTTTTTTTTTTGATACTGAGAATTGAACCCAAGGGCATTCGACCTCTGAGCTACATCCCCAGCCCTATTTTTTATTCTTTATTTTGAAACAGGTTCTCACTAAGTTGCAGAGAGCCTCACGAAGTAGCTGAGGCTGGTCACAAACCTTCAATCCTCCTGTCTCAGCTTCCCAAGTACTGAGATTACAAGCCTGAGCCATCATGCCCAGCTTAAACATTCATAACTTTTAAAATTCTTCTCTCTTTAGTGGGCATGCCACCCCTTCTAAACCACAGATAAAGTTAATAAGGTGAATTATTTCTTTTTTGGTAGTTACAGAAATTCCTTCTTTGGAAAGGAATTCTTAAAAACATAACATATGCCATAAAATTTTCCTGTCAACATAAATTTTCTTTATAGTTAGTGTTTACATGTATGAAAAATTATATTTGATAAAAATATTATTTGTATTTTACAATACTCAATTTCTACTGTGAGTTATAATATACACATACATAGAAGCATTTATATATGGTTGAAGTATTTACTAAATGATTTTAAGAGTATTTGCAGGTACAAGTAACCTGGAGTAGCATCAAGTTCATTTTACAAGGCTGCTCTTGTCTCAGAATGTTTTCTCATTAAATTTATTCAATAGACAGCCGGGCGTGGTGGCGCATGCTTGTAATCCCAGCATTCGGGAGGCTGAGACCAGAGGATCCGGGTTCAAGGCCAGCCTCAGCTACCTAGTGAGGCACTCCGCAACTTAGTGAGACTCGGTTTCAAAATAAAGAATAAAAAAATAGGGCTGGGGGTGTAGCTCGGAGGTAGAATGCCCCTGAGTTCAATCCCCAGTACCGCAAAAAAAAAAAAAAAA